>KZ068698.1:67226-85699 GCA_002091845.1 Anopheles cracens
TGTTAGATACAAAAACACTATGATACGATACGGTACAATAACTACGCGGTGTAACTAGCTAGTGAAGCATTTAGGAGATTGGAGAGCACTGCGGGGAACAAACCTCCCTCGCAGGCACACCAGTAAATACGCTTGTTAACGTCGCGTGACCGAGGGGGCTCGGGGATAGAGATAAGGACGCGGAGCCCAGCAGGAGCAGCATTTTGCAAGAACACACAAAACCCTTTTTACTAAGCTTTAATTGAGGACGACAAAAACAAACCTATTTGTTAACCGGCGGGCGTGCGCAGTGGCGCTCCGTGCGTAAGGATAAAGTTATACACCAATAAACTAATCGACATTTGAGTAAAAAAAAACACGCGGAGAGAGAATGGTTATTGGAGAGTTATCTGTATCCGAAATAGGCGACTTGCTGCTGGAGTTGGACAAGTATCTCACTCGTAAGTATTTGGTATATCCAAGAAGTAAGTACCTATTATTTTTTTAAACAATATCACTGTTCTCTAAACTTTGTCAACATGCCCAGAATCTATTTTGATCTGGCCTTAATTTAGTTAATTAAAAGACATTCAAGACATTCTCCTCTTAAACACCCGAATCAATCAGATTCGAGAAGATCGTCTATAGCTGTTTCCAGCGCCATAAAATGACACCAAACGACCTAGTCTGTGACGTGTCCCAACTAATAGTGACGGATGGCATCGATTCTTCGGTCAGAACATAACTTGGCTGAATGAAAAACATATCAAACATCCATCCAGTTGACTAAGTTGGCAAGTTGACGCCACATAGAGGTTTAGTAGGAAACATGGCGACTTTTGGAATTGTATCTATACAGCTTCGAAAGAATATCTAATGAAGAAATCCTGAAAAGGTCTTCTAGACGTTGTTGTGCCAATAAAAAGAAGAAGAAACCCCCATATCAGAATATGATATTATGAAATCCTGATCCAAATACCTAACAGATAATACACAACTTGAGAAGGAAATCCTTCTAGAGATGATGGTAAATAAACCGGAGAATGAAGATTTCTGTGCCCGTCCTGTTTTGTGTTTCATTTACGAACAAATTTGCACAACACCCGCTCAACACGAACCACGAGAGGTCGTCGTGCGCCGTTGAAAACTGCACCGTTGATACCGGCGTAAACGCAAAGAGATCAGCTTATCTTGGCAAACGTCGCTCAAAAAGGCGCAATCAACGCTTGTCCAAATATTTGCTATGCTCAACGCTTCCTCCACCTTTTCCTGTTTTCCTGTTCTAGTTTATTGCTTGTTCATTTTGTAATTTTCGGCAATTCCTATGATTCTGCATCGGAACACTTGGAACACACCTTTGTTGGTGAAGCTATTAGCCGTTGTTCGCATTTGCACTTGGTTGTACTGCCGGAAAGCTGGCAAATAATCACTTCCTGTCGCAGCTTTTCTTCGTCCACATTGAGAAGCAAAGTGTACAGCTGTCCGAGATCACTCGGTGTTCGAGGGCTCTGTTATCTTCCACGCCAGAACAAATCTCGTACGTCCGTAAATCACTGTGCTGTGCGCACCAGATGATACGTGATATAAAGATAAAGTCGTCGGGGCATGATGCCTGGCAGATCTAAACTGAGAGATCCACCCCAGCCGCGTGCCGTGTGCCGGAAACGCAGGTGTGGGTCAGTATTGCAACGGTGCGTGCCCCGAGCACAGGTCCACCCCGAACCAAAGCTCTCCAAGTGCCGGCCGGTCCCACCCATCCCGACCGGGGGTGGTTAGGTTAGGTGAGCATGTTTTTGGAATTTCTATCACGCCGATACTGGAAACAGTTCGCTGCCATCGCCGCCGGTAAGTACGCGACAACGTGCCGATGACGCACTACTCCCACTACACCACGCACACGATCCGCACACGATCGGGTTCAACGAACCCCGTCCGGCTGGTTCAGCTGGCGTGGAGCTAGATGGAGTCCGCCCGGTGGTGTCCCCCTTGAGCTGCCCCGGAGCCTACCTGCCTAGAACTCGGCCGTGGAGATAGGCGGGAGCGAAAATAAAACCGAAACGAAACTAACTTTAAGCCAATCGGCAAGGTGCGAACCTGTCTTCGGGCTGGTCGACTCCCGACCCCGTGGACGTTCCCCCACGGCAAGGCTCGCCAGACCATTCTTGAGACGACGAAGAATGCGTCTAGCACACTGGCCCCGGTGCCCGTGTGTTGCGTGCTGTGTGCAAGCCACAAGTGCCTGGCGAACGCTTTGGCAAACATTTAATAATAAATGGACAAATAGACCGCCGTTCCCGCCACGCTGGGACTCCCGGTGACAGACACACCGATGATAAGCCGCGGAGTGCGAATGACGTCGAAAGGAATGGCCCGTACGTGTGTGTGTGTGTGTGTGTACCCGCCTGTCGCACAAACAACGATTTACATTAGAAAGCTCTTCTAAGCTAGCCCGGAAGCGACCGGACTCGGTTTATGCTTTGGCCATGCTTGAGCGATTCGATATTCCACTCACTCACCGCGCGTTCTTGACAGAATCGATTCCGGTGTGTGTGATCTGTTCATTAGACACCTCTCTCCCGCCCGGGTGCGTTGTTTACTAATCGAAACGTCACCACAGCGGCCGATAATTAGCTGGGACCGCTCGTTTCGCCAGCAACAAAGTCGCCGTGAGTCAGAAGATGAGATGTTAATCGAGTCAACGATTTTTGTTGTTGAAGAAAAATCCGATTTCAAAATCATCCAGGGCACAATTTGCATCGCATCATTTTGTTGTGATGCTATCCAAGCTATCCAGGACCGTTGTTATCCACAAACTCATTCAAGCAGCCATTGCTTGCATTTGGAAAGTGACACTAGTCGAGAACACTATGAATATAGATGGGCTCAGCTTGTACATTATTCATCCACAGGAGACTCATGAAAGTTATGTTACCCCACCAAAATGTAGATCGACATTTAAATGCGGCCATTTTATGGAGATAGAATCAGGAAATCCACTGATGTCTGGGAGTCCTGTGGCAGATTGTATCAGAATGTTAAACTGTTGATTGATGCCGGGTCATCAAAGTCGCCCGGGTGTCTGTTTTGAATGCAGATCAAATGCAAACGGACCAAAAAACCGTCAACGCACCCGTTTGACAGCTGCTGGTTGCGCGCGCTCATTTTAATTTCGGCATCGCCCACTAGATTTTAGGACATGCGCAGTACTCGTGTTTGGTTAATATTAGAATCGGTTAGGTAATTGTCAAATCTGTTTGGTGTTTGGGGGGTGGGGTGTACGATCGCCAAACAAGCGTAAACAATGCGCTTTTCTCGCCCGCTTCATGGAGCAGGAACAGGAAACTCCATCCAGGCCGAAGGGTATCTGGGCCCAGGAAAATCTTAACCAAGTGCTAGCGGTTCTGAGAAGTAAAACCCGTCCTGTCCTTCTGCGACGTCGCAGTGAGTTCGCTGATCGTGCCGTACCGTTTCTAATTCTCAGTTCACATCATCACCGCCAGCTACGGCGTGACGGTGGGATGGCCTGCACCGATCATTCCACTGTTGCGTTCGCCCGATACACCACTGCCCAGCGGTCCGATCACGGTGGAGCAAGCGTCCTGGGTCGGGGCAACGCTGTGCATCGGTGGTACGATCGGTACGATCCTGTTCGCCGTCATCCACACGTACTTCGGCAAGAAGGTGGGACTGTTGCTGATCTCCGTGCCGCACCTCGTCCTGTGGACGTTGATCCTGATCGGTGACAATGTGTGGTATATCTACGTCGCTCGGTTCTTCAGTGGGTTGACGGGTGGCGGCGTGGTGAGTGTGGTGCCTCTGTACATTGCCGATATTGCCGATAAGAAGTGAGTCTCTAATGTGTAACTTAGACATCTCTCAAACTGATCTTCAACTCTACGTTCTATGTCACTTGGAAGGATTCGTGGGACACTGGGATCGTTGACGATCATCTTTATAAACATCGGCAGTCAGAAGATGAGATGTTAATCGAGTCAACGATTTTTGTTGTTGAAGAAAAATCCGATTTCAAAATCATCCAGGGCACAATTTGCATCGCATCATTTTGTTGTGATGCTATCCATGCTATCCAAGACTGTTGTTATCCACAAACTCATCCAAGTAGACATTGCCTGCATTTGGAAAGTGACACTCGTCGAGAACACTATGTATATAGATGGGCACAGCTTGTACATTATTCATTCACAGAAGACTCATGAAAGTTCTGTTGCCCGACCGAAATGTAGATCGACATTTAAATGCGGCCATTTTATGGAGATAGAATCAGGAAATCCACTGATGTCTGGGAGTCCTGTGGCAGATTGTATCAGAATGTTAAACTGTTGATTGATGCCGGGTCATCAAAGTCGCCCGGGTGTCTGTTTTGAATGCAGATCAAATGCAAACGGACCAAAAAACCGTCAACGCACCCGTTTGACAGCTGCTGGTTGCGCGCGCTCATTTTAATTTCGGCATCGCCCACTAGATTTTAGGACATGCGCAGTACTCGTGTTTGGTTAATATTAGAATCGGTTAGGTAATTGTCAAATCTGTTTGGTGTTTGGGGGGTGGGGTGTACGATCGCCAAACAAGCGTAAACAATGCGCTTTTCTCGCCCGCATCATGGAGCAGGAACAGGAAACTCCATCCAGGCCGAAGGGTATCTGGGCCCGGGAAAATCTTAACCAAGTGCTAGCGGTTCTGAGAAGTAAAACCCGTCCTGTCCTTCTGCGACGTCGCAGTGAGTTCGCTGATCGTGCCGTACCGTTTCTAATTCTCAGTTCACATCATCACCGCCAGGCCCGGGTGCTTGTTTTGAATGCAGATCAAATGCAAACGGACCAAAAAACCGTCAACGCACCCGTTTGACAGCTGCTGGTTGCGCGCGCTCATTTTAATTTCGGCATCGCCCACTAGATTTTAGGACATGCGCAGTACTCGTGTTTGGTTAATATTAGAATCGGTTAGGTAATTGTCAAATCTGTTTGGTGTTTGGGGGGTGGGGTGTACGATCGCCAAACAAGCGTAAACAATGCGCTTTTCTCGCCCGCTTCATGGAGCAGGAACAGGAAACTCCATCCAGGCCGAAGGGTATCTGGGCCCAGGAAAATCTTAACCAAGTGCTAGCGGTTCTGAGAAGTAAAACCCGTCCTGTCCTTCTGCGACGTCGCAGTGAGTTCGCTGATCGTGCCGTACCGTTTCTAATTCTCAGTTCACATCATCACCGCCAGCTACGGCGTGACGGTGGGATGGCCTGCACCGATCATTCCACTGTTGCGTTCGCCCGATACACCACTGCCCAGCGGTCCGATCACGGTGGAGCAAGCGTCCTGGGTCGGGGCAACGCTGTGCATCGGTGGTACGATCGGTACGATCCTGTTCGCCGTCATCCACACGTACTTCGGCAAGAAGGTGGGACTGTTGCTGATCTCCGTGCCGCACCTCGTCCTGTGGACGTTGATCCTGATCGGTGACAATGTGTGGTATATCTACGTCGCTCGGTTCTTCAGTGGGTTGACGGGTGGCGGCGTGGTGAGTGTGGTGCCTCTGTACATTGCCGATATTGCCGATAAGAAGTGAGTCTCTAATGTGTAACTTAGACATCTCTCAAACTGATCTTCAACTCTACGTTCTATGTCACTTGGAAGGATTCGTGGGACACTGGGATCGTTGACGATCATCTTTATAAACATCGGCCTGCTGTTTATCTACACCGCGGGCAACTATCTACCGTACGAGGTCATCCCCAAGATCATGCTAGTCGCACCGGTGGCCTATCTTGTGCTGGTTAGCTTCCTGCCCGAAACGCCCTACTGCTTGCTGCGGAAAGGTCGTCTACTCGAAGCGGAACAGTCGCTCATGTTCTACCGCAACATCACAGACGAACGGCAGCGTACGGTAGAGTTCACGACGGAGTTCGACGAGATGAGAAGCTTCATCTTGGCAGAGTGCAATCAGTCACGCATCTGCTGGAAAGACTTTAGTAAGCACTGATACCTGTTTTTTCTCACAATCCCAAAGCATCCTAACGTGTGCATTTCTAACTTCTCCACAGCCACACCGGAAGCGAAGCGGGGCCTATTCATCGGCGTGTTCGTGATGGCGCTGAACCAGTTCAGCGGAATCTTTGCGATCCTCACGTACGCCGGCACTATCTTTCAGATGTCCGGTACCGGGATCGACCCGAACGTGGCGCTCGTTCTTGTCGCCGTCATCAACATTTGCGGCAATCTCACATCGTTCACGATCATCGATCGCGTCGGGCGCAAGATACTGCTGCTGCTGTCTGCGACCGGTGTCGGTCTGGCGTTGGCCGTCCTCGGTGCGTACTCGTATCTGCTTACAGCCGGCCACGACCTGCACGGTGTCGAATGGCTGCCGGTGTTGGCGCTATCGCTCACCCTCTTCCTGGCCGCGATCGGCATCACCAACGTGCCGTTTTTCATCGTCCCGGAAGTGATGCCGCCGAAGGTAAAGCTGATATTCGTATTGGATTTCTAGCGAAGAGTTTTCTAAACCAGCTGCCTTCCATGTCTTGCAGCTGCGGAGTATTGGCAGTACTATCAGCGCGACGTTGCTGTGCATGTTTGCGTTCGTCTGCGTGAAACTTTACCCGATCCTGATGGAAAGCATCCACATCCACGGTACGGTCTGGATCTCGTCTGGCGTGTGCGCGATCGCTGTGTTTGTCATCATCTTCCTGATACCGGAAACGAAGGGCAAGAACTTGAACGTACAATGCAAGCAGTGATCGTTGCTGGGTGGGCACGCGACAGTAGACAGTACAAAAAAAGTTGTTAAATGTTAAATGTTGGTCGCTGAAGATGAAAATTTTATCGTAAATAAAAAGTGTGTATTATTTCTTATTTATTTACAAGCTAGTGAACTATCCTGTAAATTTGTTTATTTCTTTTGGAAACCCTATTGTTACCAGCTTATGATATGTAAATTAGTAGCTTTTTCCTTCTCTCTCTTTCTCTATCTTTCTCTCTCTCTCACTCTTTCGATATCTATCTATCTCATTGTCTTCTTTTCTTCATATCTGTATAAGTATTAAGGGGAAAACGGTCATGTGTGATAGCATAAATCATGGATGCTTTGAATTCATTTCAATAGATGGCGCCACTCGATCATCGCTTTAACGATACACTTTGACTATGGCATTAGTATAGATCCAATTTACCAGCTGTATGATCAGACCTGCGTACGAAGGTTTGGGTAAGTCCATATGCTACCACTAAACTTGCGGGTATGTTGAAACTAATATGTCCAGAAAAGCATCTTAGTACACTCTAGCAGACAGCAATAATCAAGCATGGGAAAACATGATCTAAAAGAAGATAGGCAGAAGAAGAGATAATATCAACTACGATAATATCAGTAACCTTCCAAGACTATAAAGGTGATACAAAAAAGTGATTTTTTGTTGTAGCTATCACGAGGAGTCAATTTTTCAGTAGCAATAGACACTAACAACAGCGCACCGCACGTGCACGTTGTACACGTTTTATACTACCAGCGCCATTAAAACCCATTAATTTCACAACAATCGTTAATCGTTTAGCTTATCGCTGGAGGTGCGAAGCGAAATTCACAATCACTTCCAGCCCATCCAGCACCACAAGGATGATCACGCAAGTACGCCACAACAATGACAGCGGCAAAACGTGTGGCTCATCTGCTGTCGCACCGTCTGGACCAATAAAACACCGGCTACCGGTATCGGCCGGTTACTTAAGGCGGCGCTCCTCCTACGTCACGGGAAGTAAGCGTTTTGTGCTAAAATTGTCTCGCCCGCCACCCACTAGGCAACCAGAAACATCAACCGGTGTTGGATTGCCACACTTCCTGGCGTGAAACCGTGTGTTGACTGCGCCCAACGCGGTAAGTCGGATTGATTTACGCTTATCAAACAGCCGCCATCTCTCGCCAGATGTACCCGCGACGGCTAGATGCTCTCGGAAGATGTGAAAAGCCGGCAGGCTACGGTGGGCATGGGTAAGTTGCGATCGGTTTCGCGAGGTGTCCAGTGCGCAGTCGGTACTTGCTGGGGTCACCCAGATGTAGCAGGGAACGTAGATCTCTCTCGTGTACTCTCTCTTTCTCCATCCAAGCCTGTTAACCCAACGCGGAACACTTCACAATGTCTACTAGCAGTGGTATACGGAACCAGGTCTTTGCCACCGGTGTTAGTAAGTATTCCCGTGCAGATCGTCTGAAAGCCGGATGTGATTGAATGTGAACCTCAAATCCACAGTGAACCTAATCAACCTTTCACATGGAGCTGCGTTGGGTTGGGTTTCGCCGTATCTACCCGTACTGACGTCACCGGACCAGAATATTCTCGACACGGGACCAGTCACGGTCGACCAGGGATCGTGGATAGGATCCATCCTATGCCTCGGTGCACTGTTTGGTGCGTTTCTGTACGGGTACATGGTGGAGAAGATCGGTATCAAGCGTACTCTGCAGGCGCTCGTCATTCCCCACTCTGTAGGTGGTGCTAGTAGCGAAGTCAACGATCAATTCTCACAGAACGCGTCTCCTTTCGCTTAGGCATTCTGGATCATTACTTACCTCGCGACCTCAGTTCATCACCTCTACCTGGCACGGTTCCTCGCGGGTCTTTCCGGTGGTGGAATCATCGTTGTGTTTCCCCTGTTCATTGCGGACATCTCCGATAAAAAGTTTGTAGATCAGACGCGCAATGTCTTAACGAATGTTACTACTGAACACTTCTTCTTCATCGTCTAGGATCCGTGGAATTCTCGGTTCCTTCCTAGCGCTGACCAGCAACAGTGGCATACTGCTGATGTACGTCATCGGCGATGTGCTGTCCTACCACACGGTCGCCCTCACGATGCTCGCCCTGCCGCTGCTCTTCACCGTCCTGATGTGCTTCGTTCCCGACACTCCTCAGACGTGCCTGAAGATGGGCAAAACGTTCGCCGCCGAACGGAGCTTCATGTTCTACCGTGGCATTCAAACGTCGACCGAGAAAATGAACGCCCTGCGCCAAGAGTTCGACAACATGAAGAAGTTCATCGAATACAACGCCGGCCAGCAGTCGCGACTCACTCTGGCTGACTTCAGTACGTGCCGAGATTCGGCTGCGCTCCAATGCGTCCAATCTAATCCGATGCGTCCCGTCACATTGCAGATACGCCCGAAGCGAAGCTGGGCATCTTTATCGGGGTGTTTCTGATGTTCATCAACCAGTACTGTGGCATCTTCGCGATCCTCACGTACGCTGCTTCGATCTTTGCCGGCGTCGGTTCCACGCTTAGCCCCAACACGTCCGCCATCATTATGGGCGCGATCCAGATCGTGGGCACACTGTCCTCGTTTGTGTTTGTCGATCTTGCTGGGAGGAAGGTGCTGCTGATCATCTCCACGTTCGGTACCGGGCTCGGGCTGCTCTTACTCGCCGTTTACAACTGGCTCACTGTGAACGGGTCGAGCGTCTGGGTGCAGGACTACGGTTGGTTCCCGATCGTGAGCCTTTCGGCAGCGGTCTATCTGTTCTCGATTGGGTTGTGTAGCATACCGTTCTTCATACTGCCGGAATTGTTGCCTCCAAAGGTTGGGATAGTTGGTGCATGCAAGTGCGCAGAAGAAAAAACACTTTCTATAATAATCTTTCCATTTCAAACAGATCTGCAATGCCGGTAACACGTACTCAATGGTATCGATCACAATATTCGCGTTCATCAGCCTGAAGGTACAGTGGTTGAGATTCTCTTCGGCCCTAGAAGTGGCTAACGATGTTTGTTCACCCCATTGCTCACAGATATTCCCCATCCTGGTGGAGACGATCGCTCTGTACGGTGCACTGGGGCTGTTTGCTGGCATCTCCTTCTTCGGTGTCGTAGTTATCGCACTGGTCGTGCCTGAAACGAAAGGGAAAAACCTAATATCCGCTCAAAGTGTGTGATATGTATTTATTAAAAATAAAACCAAAGAGAACTACTTTACAAAGTCATACTGCTGATATTGCTAAAAATTACAATTATATTAACCAAAAGCTGTTTGTTTACTGGAAAAAAAACTAAAACACCTGCTCAATAGACATATTAGTAATATAGATTACTATATGGGTAATGTTTCAAATTGCTATTTAAACGAATAACTGAGCCCATTTTAACTTCTCCTTTTTTATACATGCAATCTTCCATAATGTATTTCGTACGTTTATTCACCTATCTCCCAGGTTTACGGATAACATACGTTAACAATGACTAATGATAAGTTTATCTATAATTTTCCTACTTGTTCAAATGTTGAAATGTTAAAATAACAAAAATCTTCTTACAAGCTTAATCTTAAACCACGTCAAAATGGCAGATCTTCACTGAAAAATTTCAAGGCACAGACATTTTGTTGAAGTCCTTTGTGTATGTTTTAACATATCAAGATACCTTAGATACCGCATGAACTTATCAAATGCTGCCAGAATGTCAACAATGCTTTCAAAAAGATAAAAACCGGGCGTTAACCCTTACTCCAACACTCTAACACATATCCTCTTATCACCACGTGCGCCACCGAGCTCACCGAGATGAGCAGCCAACTAACCACGGTGACATAGTATGTCATGCCACCGTGTACAAGATGCTGTATCATTCTCATCGCATCGCGCCGGTAGTGAGAAATTGGCACCGTCATCTCACCATCACGTCATCTCAGTAGTAGCAGAAAGCGTTGGTAGGTTTACAAAGTGAATCCTTTTCGTGTGACCGCTGCCGTGCCACGTGCCATTGTTTGCAGGGAGCACGCCATTGCATCGCATGCAAATGCACCGCTCGCGTAGTGCAACTGATAAAGGGGATGTGCGTTACGGATGTGTTGACTTTCGCCTCGGAAGACCATTCCACCATTTATGACGTCTTCTAATCGCGGACGGCTTGGTTTACGGCAGTTTTTCGTCGCGTACGGGCAAGTCAGTGCGGCAGGAAACGCCACTTCCAGATGAGGTCTTAATCGGTACAGGTGCGACAAGCGTGAAGGCAGTTCCCCAGCCATGCAGCCTCTTTCGATACGGTCGGTGCGAAATCAGTTCCTGGGAACGTTCGTCGGTAGGACATTGAGTGCTCTGTGATTGCAAAGTGATCCAAACAGGTTACAAACTCGTGTTTTATTTGCAGTGAACATTATCGCCCTTTCGCATGGGTTCGCGCTCGGCTGGGTGTCCCCTTCGCTGGAGTATCTGCGTTCGAACGAAACACATCTCGACGGAGGACCGCTCACGGTCGAACAGACGTCCTGGTTGGGTTCTTCGCTCTGCATTGGAGGCATGGTAGGAGTGGTGCTGTTCGGTGCCATCGCCGACCGGATAGGCAAGCGTAGGGCCATGCAATGCCTCATCGTCCCACATGTGGTGCGTTATTCACATCCCCCACTGGTCCAACAGGTCGCGTAACGCAAACGTCTCTTCCAACAGGCATTTTGGCTGTGCGTCATCTTCGGCCGGAACGTGTTTCAGCTGTGCATTGGCCGAATTTTGGCCGGTGCAGGTGGTGGTGGCATCATGCGCATCATTCCCCTGTTCGTGGCCGATATCGCGGATGCGCGCATCCGTGGCATGCTCGGTTCGCTGCTACCCGTCTGCCTCAACCTTGGCACCGTGCTGGCCTTCATCCTCGGCAGTCTCGTGTCCTTCGGGACGTTTCCGCTGGTGGTGCTGGCACTGCCGGCACTGTTCACGCTTGCCATCCTGTTCCTGCCCGAAACGCCGGCCTGTCTTTTGCGGGCCTACCGTAACGTGCGCGCCGAACGATCGCTCATGTTCTATCGGGGCGTTCGGGGGTACCTGGAGAAGCCGAGCGCGTTTCGGGACGAGTTCCAGCAGCTGAAGGATGCGGTCGAGCGGGAAAAGACGGCCCCGGATGCTGGCCTGGCGTGGAAAGATTTCAGTGAGTAGGCACTATTTGACGCGTAAACCATCTTCCCCAGACGCGGAACGCGCCCGCAATGTATCAAATATTTGCACGAACGAGAGCTCGAGATAAGGTGGATCTGTTTGAAGTGTATATGGTAGCCTTTCCTTAAATCTTATAGCAACAAGCAGGTGCTGGAGAGTTTTCCTTTGGACATCATAGAGATGATCTTATAACCCAGTGTTAAGCACACATCATGGCATTATATGGGATTATAACTTAACTCCTTATCCCTAACCCTACTTTTAACAACTCCTTTTGCTCATTCTCAAATCTTGAGTGTTTACTAGAGGTTGTAAGAAGTATTTTGATACAAGGTTCAGAAATTAAAGCACCTTGAGCCTAAGGCTCACCGTGCCAAGCAATAGCCGGAGACAAGAAAGAGATAAAGTTTGGACCGAATAAAAAAGTCATAGCTCTTTTAACTTGAAATCAGCTCCTGCTCAGCTTCAAGTTCAGAGCTAGATGGTTCCAGGAACATAAGATCGATATTAAAGATATTGATCGTGCCATTAATATCCATTTTGATGTGAATCTTTAAACGCCTATAAACTTCGAACTATGTGTCTGATCTATATATGTATAGCAAACGGATGTTCAGTAATAGTGTGACCAAATACTCCAAGAGTATTTACAACACGACAAGTTATTTCAGACAGTGCCATAGCCAACCAATCATTTGGAGACATCTATGTAATCCACGAACTCTACTGAGATCCGATATCAATGTTCAAGTAGTTAATGCTACACTTACGCTGAATGAAAATGAACTATTATTCCCACCGCCATTGGAGCTAATCAACGTGAGATGTTCGATTGCAACACTCGTCGCCCACCTGACAATGAGCTCGCAAATATGTAACACTTTCCTCGGAATAGCAATCATTCCATAATGATGATCTTGACATTCGCTTAATCGCGGGCATCAGAGGAACAAAAATGTTTGCTCATCGAAGACCGACTATCGGCTTGGGGCGGCGTGGGAAGTCACTCAAACACACGAGGTCGGGACGCAAGTTGCCCGTTATCTCGTTATCCTCCTACCACGCGATGGTGTGTGTGCGTGTGTGTGTTTGTGTTAGATGACTACTCCTCCTTCCACCCCTTCAACTGGTGGTGCGAGAGCACCTGCGGCGCCACTGATAGAGAGTCCACCTATCCGCGCGAAATACAACAAACCTGACCTTGAAAGATAACAAACGCATGGAGGCCATTAACGGCGAGGGAGCAAACAAATCGCCGATTTGTTGTGCTATTTTGCCCATCGCTGTCGCTTCCTTTCGCACTCGCGGGAAGGCCCTCTACATGCGCTTAGAAGAAGAAACTTCCGCGAGCGGAAAGATATTGCAGGTGTGTGCATTGGACATGGAAGTAGCTACCCGCCGCTGCCGAACGTCCCAGAGCCGTTCCGCAGCAGCAATCGCCATCTAAATCGCTTTAGGGCGCGTGTTAGCGATGCAATCTATCGAAAAAAAATACCCACCACGGTGGATGAATCGGGCTCCAGATTTGAAGCTGACGATTAGGGACGGAATTGCATCATCACCGTCGCACAATTGCAGCACCTACAACTGCACCGCGCGAAATGCGCAGGGGGATGCGTTTTGAAGTGGTTCCGCTTATCGGTAGGCCGCGAGGGAAGGGCAGCGAAAATAAAACGCCCCGGAATGTAGGTTCGATTAGTTATCGGTGTTATTGCACGGCCGGAGCAAAGGGGAACCGCAGAACGTGGCATCTTTTATTCGTCATATCGTGCCACTTGACGTTCGGTTTCTGCGTCTTGAAACGTTGGGTATTACGTAATGGTGGAGAAAAGTTAAATAATTGTGGGTGCTTTTTTGGCTTTGTTCTCCATGCCCTAAGATGTGTCACGTACGCGCACGAATTCCACGCGGGTAAAACTCTGCGGTTGATAACGCTGCTTACAGAGATTCACCTTTTAATCATCGAACTGGCGATGAAGATTGCATAACAAGAATCAATTCAGAAACAAAGCACACTTAAATCGATGCGCGGCTGCTTAGTAGCTAGTAGTTGTTTACTCCACCGTGTTCAGTTCTAAGTACTGCTATGGTAACAGAGTTTTGTTTTGGAATAATAGTTCTCTGATCTTTTTGCAAGTTAGTTTTGCTTACTATTTTAAGATTCGAAAATAAAACAAACCCGTCCATCCATTCGTGAGCAACTTTTGGTTGCGCTATCCACCGGAAGATGGCGCCACTCCGTGGAAATTGCGGAGATACGTCTCGCCAATGGTTATGATCTAAATTTGATGTCTTATTTTCTGGCCAATCCAGTTGAAAAGTCTATACTTTTTCTTCATAACTACATTGATCGTAGTTGATAACACAAACCTTCTGCACTCTAATCTTTAAAATTAGGCCACATTCTTCTTTCTTGGCTCAACAACGTCTACAAGGTCTAGCTATGGGTAGATTTTATTGACTATGATATTATCCGTGCATAGTCTTGCGTTTGGGGTCGGTTCAGTTGAGATTCGATCCCACAATCCTCTGGTATGTAAAACCTTGCGCATTCGCACAGGGCCATACGACCACTCCAAAGATAGGGCGGTCGTTTTAGGCCACATCTCAAAACTGCTTTTGCAACTTTAGAACCTACTGCTTTTTACATTAAGATAGAGCACCCTCTGCAAGACCAGGATACATTTTGAGACATAGCTCAACATAATCGCGCGAAGGTAGTCCAAGATATTAGAAACGTTTAGTAGCTCTGGTGTCACATTGCAGTTTAGAAGCTGAATACAATATCCTGAAAGCTGCCTAAAAGCTAATTGATGGTTCCACCAGTTAAAAATGATCGCAATCTAGTTTCTTTAGTTCCTTCTAGAAGTACGATATTTAGTGCACATAGAAGAATCTTATTAGACGTTGAAATTACATGGAACTAATCTCCCATTCCCTCCCGTTCCAGCCACGAAACCTGCCCGGCGGGGTCTTGCGATGGCCGTGTTTCTCATGATGCTCAACCAGTGCTGTGGCTCGCTGGCCCTCATCACGTACGCCAGCACCATCTTCGAGCTGGCGGGTCCACCGGCCACCAGCGAGCCGCTCCTGCCCGCCTCGCTCGCCTCCATCGTGCTGGCCACTGTGCAGCTGCTGGGAACGGTCGTCTCGCTGGCGCTGGTCGACCGGATCGGGCGCAAGATCCTGCTGATCGTGTCCAGCTTCGGGGTGGCCGTCGGCTACCTGACGCTCGCCGGCTACGTCCACTGGCTGCTCCCGACGACGCGTACCACCGCGGCCAATGCCATCCACTTCCTGCCCATCTGTAGCCTCTCGTTCAGCATCCTGCTGGCGTCGACCGGACTGCTGACCGTGCCGTTCATCGTCATGGCCGAGGTGTTGCCGCCGAAGGTCGGATCAATCTTCCAGCGCACCCGTCCCTAAACTAAACTAAGTCGTACGCGCCGCCAGTTCGCACCGCAAGTGCCAACGGTGACTTGGCGGTTTTTTTTTTTGTTGGTTGCTGTTGCCCGTTCTTCTTTTCGTCTACACACACACTGTGGGCCCCCGTGTCTGGGCGCGCGTGTTGGTTTATCTAAATAGCCTTAACCTTGACATTGGCATTCGCCGTTTCGTGCATCGTTCATCGACATTCTCGCCCCCGTTTTGGGTCCCCGTTCCCGTAGCCGGTCCCAAAAAGGGAGAAAACAACCAGCCGGCCCGAACCGACGGGATGATGATTGGGATGCAACTTGAACGGGGGAGGCGAAGAGTAAAAGAGGGGACCGGGTCGAGAGGGTTATGTCGCAGTTTGTCGCTCGCGCCCCGCCGTTCTGGACGTGTTTATTATTCGAGCCCCGGTGCTGCATTTGTTTGCTTTTTCTCCAACCACTGGGCGTATTATTATATCGTCTGGGTGTCGTGCTTTTTTCTCTCGTATTTTCTGTTTCTCACACGAACGTTTTCCCTCCGCGGCGACACGATTTATTCGACCCGGGTTGCGGCGCGGTCACCCACAGCTTCCCCTGCCAAAATGCGCTCGCTTATGCATTCTAAACATCTATCTTTGCTTTCTGTCTTCTCCTTTTCTCTTCATCTCTCACTCTCACACACCCTTCTACTCTCCTCCGCAGATAAGAAACATCGGCAGCACAATCTGCGTAATGCTCGTTGCCTTTTGTGCGTTCGTGCTGCTGAAGGTACGGTCCGGTTGCTGCTGCAGCGCTTCCCAAGCTCGCTCTTATCCTAATCGGCTCTCCGTTTTCTCTCTCTGGACCCCTTTCGCAGGCATTCCCCATCCTGCTCGACACGATCGGGCTGCCGGGAACGATGGGCGGTCTGGCGGCCGTCTGTTTGGTCGGCGCGACCGTGGTTATCGTCTTTCTGCCCGAAACACGCGGCAAATCACTGCTGCAGGCCGATCCGGAACCGGGCCAGTCGAACGGAACCGCAGGAAGTGCCGGTGGGACGTGCACCTGAACCTGAACCTGAACGGGTGGACGGGCATGAACATAATATTGTGATATAACGTCAAAGAGCATGTGCGTCATGAGACTACTGTGATTAGTGATGTACTGTAATTCCTTTTACTGAACAGGACACAACGATTATTCCTTCTATAGGGTCCACGAGAAGGTTTGCAGCAGTTTTGTTTCCAAAATTTGAGGATGTACGAAACGAACGAGTAAAGCAGTAGCCGGTAGGATGGATTCTTTATCTAGATATCACTTTCAAATAGTTCTTCAATTGAAATAGTTTTGCAGGGATTCATTATAATCGGGATGGAAAATTACTAGTCCAAGTAGTTTGATTATTCGGAGATTTGCGGCAGTGACGTTTGACCCCATGTTAAGCTTAGTATGCGGCTTGAAATAAACAAAAACATCTTTTTCCTAACATTGCTACTGTCAGCCAGGTTTAAACTGACCAGATAATCGATGAATAGAGCTAGGGGAATCAAGAACGGCACTGGAAATTTACACTCGCTTTATACTACGCTCTGAATTATCAGATCGACTACCTCACTATTCAAACAAACGCGGTGATTTTCTCACTCTGCGCCGAATCGTTCAGTTCAGTTCAATGAGCGAACTGGTTCGCACTAGATCTGTCAAAAGAATCGTTTCCATTGCCTACTCTAGATTACGACGTTTTTTTCGGTTGAACGTTGATTCCAACAAACGATTTTCGAATACTAAGCGTAGTAGGCGTCAAACATGTCAATAACGTAATAAGTTGGGTTGGTTTTTATTCTACCAATAACAGATTTCTTTAATTGTGCTTCAGAAACTACACGTTTTAAGAAACGAAGCGAACCTAAGCTTTAAGAAGAAACAACTTATAATAAAAAAAACAGTATTTCCTGGACTGTACTTCAACCTATTCGTGGCAGCCGCTCAACAGTGAGTTAGTAAAGTCGGACGGTTGTTCCTCCGTCCATTTGAAGAAGTTTCTGTGTTTCATCATATGCCCCGCGAACAGACTTCTGGCAACAATTTTACTACATACGGGACATGCCACCTTCTCCACCCTATAGAGATGCGTCGAAAGCTGTGTGTGATTGTGGAACGTTTTCTGGCAGTGATGACACGGGTACGCCGGTTTACTTGCCCTTGGATCGATTAGCGGGTGCATAATCTCCTTGTGGCGAGTGAGATTTTTTCTTGATGAATAGTTTTTGCCACACACATCGCATGGCACCTGTATGCGCTGGTGTGTAGCGGCATGCGCTACGAACGCAGCCGATCGAACGATTTGCTTGCAAATCGCACACTGTCGCACCGCGTGCTTTAAGTAGCGATGGTGCTTTAACTGTGATGCGTTGTAAAACCGCTCGTCACACTGATCGCACGTGAACCGTTCATCGGGCGGCAGCTCCGTCGACTGGTGCCTCATTTCGGTGTGCTGCCGTAAGGAGCAGCTCGACAACAGCGAGACACCGCAGATATCGCAGCGAAACGCGCCGCGATGCCCGGCCAGATGTTCCTTTATGCGGCGCTTGGTGACCTGCTTCTTGCAAATCTTGCACACCACCTTCACGTGCCCCCGCTGATGTAACGCTAGTTGGTATTTGGTGTGAAAAGCCTGTCCACACTGGACACATTGTTCCGTTTTCGATGCTCCCGCCGGCAGATGCGCCACTTCTCGGTGTTGCTTGAGGAACTGGCTGCAGGAGAAGCACCGATCGCACACATCGCAACGGAACGCTCCGTCGTGGGCCGCGATATGGACCTTGATATTTTTGGAGACGACCATTTTGCCGCACTTGGGGCACTGTTCGCGTTTGTGTAAACGCTGGTGGTCACGCAGCTTCATTTTCGTCCGAAAGGATTTCTCACACTGGTCGCAACGAAGCGAGGTATGTTTCGTTTGTGTGTGCTGCTTCAATTCTCCTTTCAGTTCGAACGATTTATCACACGTACCGCAGCGGTACGACCGGCCCAGTTTACCTTTCTGCGGTAGTTGACCCGATCGCGTCGAGTATGTTCGTCTTTCCTGAGCCGGCTCTGTTTCTTCACCGGAGGATTCATCATTGTCGAGTGATATGACAGCATTTTCTCTTACAACTTCCTCTACGTCCGAATCGTCCGATAAA
>KZ068698.1:109774-124875 GCA_002091845.1 Anopheles cracens
ATAAATTTACTCTAAATTTAGCCTGATATGATCAACTGCTTGTGACGTCTAGAGCAGAACAACCTAGTAAAACGTCGGAAGATCGAATTAAGTTATTACCTTTTTCTAATATAAATAATTCGCGACTCGCGTTTGATTTACTTCGAGTGGAAGATGGCAGCAAAAACCATCTCACCAAAACAACTTCTCATCATGAATGGCTTGACTAGCCGGTAACCTAAATATTCCAAGAAATCCCAATTCGCAGGAAGGGGCTGTGACAACTTCCAGATCAGCCGAATCGCTTCGACTGATGCCTGATGACGCAAATCGTGCGCGACACACCGAGAGAGGAGTCGTCGCCGTCACCATCATCGTCGAAACAGTCGATGAATATGCGTTACTCACAAACCGAAGGTGTGTGAAGGTGCGTTGGGGCACTCAAAAAAGCACACCACAACTACTACAAACAGCGATGACTTTTCTGTTTCTGCCGATCACGCGAAGAGAAAGAGTCGAGCCAGGACCGTGGAGAGGTTTCGACAGGTGGACAGCTATCCACGCGTCGACCCTGTGCGAAGCAGCGTGCGAGCAGAACAGCCAGCGCACGTTTCCATCGTGCCGCTTCCTATAATCGTCCAGTTTATTGCGAATCAATCGTGCTCACTGTTCGGTGCGCTCGCAAACGGCGTGATCGAAATCGATGTGCGGCGACGCTAAGAAGACAGGCAAGTGAAGTGGAGAAAACTTGACGGCCGCAGCCGAGGTGTGTGAAATTTGTATTTGACAGAACAATGCACGGGACACGTTGGGGGTGAAGATGAACGAGCGGATGGCAAACATGAAGCCTGCAGACGAGGCGGCACGTGGAGAGCGAGAGAGAGAGAGAGAGAGAGAGCGGGAGCCTTTCTATAAAGAAAAGCCTTTCCGCGCATGTGACGGGCAACGTGAGGATTATGCAAATCGTTTCGCTAGCCAAACATCTTCTTTTCTCCGCACATCCCTTCCGGTGTTCGGGTGAGAGCGAAAAAGTGGTTTATTGTACGCCGATCGGATCGGTTCCTCCCTCACGATCCGAGTGAGTAACGGTGGCGTCGATCACCTCCATCACAGGAAGACAGATCTGTCGGGAGGTTCGATCGTGCCGCCTTCCATTTACATACAATTGATCTCAGGAGCAGCTGAAAATCCAACCGTCATTGGCGTTACTGCGACATTATATAACCAGCAGCGGGGTTAGCGATTGAATAACCTTCAGCGTGGGATATTAATTGCATTAGAACGGTTCACTTTTTCCGTCCGATAACTCCTTCCACTCGCCGTCGGATTACACGCACACACACACACACCCTCTCGATGACATTCATTGCTGGGGCCAGTTGAGGTCGAAATTTGCCATCTTCCTCACGGACGCGGACGCGGCTATCGGCCGTGCGTTCAAAAAACGATCCGAAAAAAGACAACGAAGTGCATCGCTTAAGCTTGAACGCAAAAACAATATCCCTCCTCCAGCCCAATCGCATTGTACTCGAACCGACCGAACCAACCGCTCACATGCAATCATTTTGAAGGTGGCATGTTTTTGCCCAGTCGTGGCCCGCGCGCCTGCCCTGTGGCAACGATTTCTTTCACACGTGACCGATAATTGAGCCCCGGGGACACACACATCAGCGGATGGCAGCCGAAGGAGCGGCGGCAGCGGGCCGTTTATTGCGATGTTGCGAATGTAAAGAACGGAATACAAAAACTAAACATCATGAAATCGACACGACTCTGATAGGATCATTATTCACACCGTTTGAATGGGCCAGAGGGAAGGATGAATATGGATACAGCAAAAAACAACAACTTTCCTTAATCAATTTGCGGAATGAGAGTGGAGATTTTGAAGGAGAGCCTGTTCACGTGAAATTTGACTGATCGACGAAGGATATGGGGATAAGAAAAGTACGAATGAGAGTGGTACGAAGAATGCCTTTAAATCCACAAACGTTGAGTACACTACTTTGAGTTCTAAAGTTTGAAACAACAAGGCGGTATCTGGAAGGTCGAGAAAACTAGAATCTAGATTCCGTTAATATTACAATAGGAATACAACAGGAAGTTTGATCTTCCAACGTCCATTACATACACCACAAACCTTCCTGAGGTGGAAATTATAGGGCAGTATAAACGCCAATTCTATGTGTTTTCGCTTCCGCAGCTTATGGAGATTTCAAACTCAGGAGGATTCACTATTCTTGGAACCTAGAAAACGATGATAAAAACCGGGAGAAAGAGTAGCAATCTTATTTGAGAAGCGCCATCTCTTGGCGGGTAACGCTACTAACAAATATTCACAAATTGCCAGAGGAGTTTATTCAACTTGTTGGCCCCTGTCGCTACCAAAACGGACGATCAATGTCAGTGTTCGCTCCCTGCGGGTCGTTGTGCCACAGCAGACGTTCACAACCCAGTAAACGCTCCCATGTCCGGCAGCCTTTGACCCTCGCACAGGACGACCGTCTTTTCCGGTCAAGAGCAAGATAAACGTCGGCAACGACTGGCAACGATCGAGCCGCTGTGTCAAGGTAAGTTAAGAGCCCAAAAAATTAACGCACCTCAATCAAATAGGACGCTGGGGCAAAAACAAACCAAACAGCAACAACAACAAACCCACACACACACACGCTACAATTT
Organism: Anopheles cracens; assembly: GCA_002091845.1. Lineage (NCBI taxonomy): Eukaryota > Metazoa > Arthropoda > Insecta > Diptera > Culicidae > Anopheles > Anopheles cracens. Next base: position 112,433 of record KZ068698.1, read on the forward strand.
AATCCACACTCTGGCGCGGACGGTACAAAGTGGCGACAAATATATAAACCACCAGCACCAGCACCATGTTGGCGAAGAAATTTGCCCACGCAAAGGTACATCAGCGCCGACCGGCCCCACTGTCATCCGGCAACCGGCAACAAACCCCGGCCGGTAGATAACCGCCGGCAGCAACAACAAGAAGAGCAAACAAAAATTACACCACCCTTCGGACTTCGACATCGGGGTGGGTGGTGGTGATGAACTCGCTGGCGCGAGAAAAAGTGCCGGCAGGTGAAAAAAAATGGCACAAACCCCTCAAAGGCACACTGGTGTCAGCGTGAGCGCCGCGGATCAACGCGCGCCCTGTAATCAGCTACGAAAATGCACCATCATATGGGTAAGAAGGCGATTGGATGTATGTGTGTGTGCCGATATCGAGCAGATAAATATAAAAGTTTCCGCTGGCGAGTAGGATACATTGCAGGAATATCTCGCCGTCACCCTTTGACCACACGGCGCGATTCATAATCTGATAAGCACACCACGTTGGCGTTGGCGTCTAATGCAATGAATTTTAAATATATTTATTTAAAAAAATAACACACCCGGCATGGGGGCAAGTGGGCGCGTGCAGTCGCTTCTCGAAGCCGCTGATAAGCTGCAGTGGAAGAATTGGCCGACTTTTGCTTCCCACACCGTGCCCAACCCACCCACCAACCAGGTTGGAATTCGTTTGCGAACGGTTTGGTATGTGTGGGGGACTTTTTGTTTTTTCTTGCGCAAAGTCAATTACCCAAAAACCTAAACAAAAAATACGAACCAGACCGTTGCTAGGCACACGCGCGAATGAGCAGCACACAAAAAATGCCACCATTTATCACAATCCCTCGCCGACCGATCCTCCCCCCTCCTCCGGCGTGTCCGTGAGGTCGCATTATGTGTGCTAAATGCATGTCACCCAGTCGCTCCGTCGTGTGCTCGCGGCTCACGGATTCACACTTCCCGCGCGGACAAGAGACCATTTGTTCGGCATTTATTTTTCACACAGCTCCGCATTAGGTAAACAACCCTAAGTGAAGGGCCCGACTTCAGAGGCACAAACAAAAATCCCCGGGAAATTCTATGACCCCGACCAAAAGTAGCCGCCGGGCTGTTCCTGCGGGAGGACAACGAACAAGCGGCTCGGTTCGATAAGCAGGGCAAAACTTCCGCACGAGACCACAAACCAAACAGAGCCGCTCTCTCCGCTCTGTTATTATTACATGGAAAATTGAAGCAAACTAATGGACAGATATTATCGCATTTGTTTGTTTTGAAATATGGACCGAAATCGACAATCGAAGCAACAATAACAAACTGGCCGGGAATCCCAAAGCTGCCCAAGTGCGTCCAAGGTCAGTAGTGGTGGTCGTCGCACGCGTGGAGCCGCCGTTTAGCATACGCCGCTGCACATTACCGATCAAAAATTCGTCAATGCGCACATCGGTCGGCGTCCGACAACCTTCGCGCCGCTGCAGCAAGGTGGAATCCAAAAGTAGCGGGAGGTGCCACACCGCATACACCTGCGTTTGCATGTGTGTGGGACACGCATGTTTACGCGTGCGACGTCACATGCCTGGTTGACCTGGTCGAAGGTTGAACGGGCCAAGTAGCACCGCACTCTAATCAGCGACGCAATTTTTGGATGTAAACCTACGTCACTTGCGTCAACATCAGCGCATAAACAGCCGTTCTTGACGCCGTTCGGAAGCAACTGGTTTGGCCAAGTCAAGTTCTGGTTTTGGTGTGTGGTAGGGAAAATCCAACCCAACCGTATACCCGACTCATCATCATCCGTCGGTGGCGTCACGTCTCGGGGCCACCGAGATTAGAGACGCTCGCGCCGGCGTTCGAGATGCTGCAGCGGTGAATGAAAACAGCAAAACATAGGTCTAGTTATGTTTGAGGGCCACACGCACTCATGCGCGGTTGGAGGTGTCCGGCAAACCCGAACCGGCCATCGAAACCGGTAAGAACCGGCTTAGACCGCACATCAAAGCTAGTGTGTTTTGTTTATGCAACAACAGCGCGCCAAACACTTCGGATGGTGTTTTCCCGCGTCGTGATAAGGAGCACCGCGGGCGGGAGACATCCGGTGACGTCGCTTCAATTCGCCCACAAACGACGATAAGACATCGAATTCCACTTTCCGGGCCACTTGGACAAGGTCACTCACTTAGAGGGGCGGCTGCATCGTTACCGCTCCCTGCATGTGCCACTGCATATCTTCTTCCAGAGCACGGTTCCTTCTTCCGCATTCCGACCCAGTGCCATCCAATGTCACCAAACCTGTCACTCCCGGTGGGCTCCTTCCAAAGGGAACGAACCACCCTGTTCAATTGGGATGATATCGCCTATTCGAAGACATCGGTCACGTGATGGTGCTGGTCCGAATTGTTTGTTTTCATTAGCCCTGCGCAGGGGGGATGTTTTTGGCCACACTCCTCCCTCGTTGACTTGCAGCACCTGGGGCATGATCGTGACATGATTCGTGGTTAAAGAATTCGAACGTCTCCACGAAACAGGTTTCGGGGCGACCCGTCTCGGGTCGATCGGGGCGAAGGGATGGTGAAATCCCAGACGGTATGCTAATTCCTGTCAACGTTGAACCGTGATGATGAGTTCATCGTCACGAGAGTCGGAGACCGCGGGGGAGGGGTGGGCGGTGTTTTGATCAAGTTAACGATCAAGGGATTATCGTTTGCTCATCGAAACGGCTATGCTAATCGAACGTGGTTTTCCTTTTCAGTTGGCGGGTTCGTTAGCAGGCGAGTTTAATAGTTAGGTTAGGGTAACAGAACACACACAAACACTTCGGTATTCCCGCAATTACCATGTCGGATAAGCCTGCATGGGAGGGAAATCATTCGCAATGACAACAATGATGTTTTTATTTGCTTAATGAAGATAATTGCTTGCATGTAGGATTAATTTTCAACTCAACTAAGGCGAAAAAATTGTTTGGTAGCCATCTTCGAACCGCTATGAACAGGTTTCAACGCATGGAGGCATGACGAAACACTATACTCCATATCCTATTCTAGGTCAGCTTAAAAAAGTTTCAAAATTCACATTGGTGGGTACCACATTTTAGTTTCGGTACCCACCAAGAGATGGCGCTGCTCAATCGAAGTTCAGTTTCCGAAATGTGTTTGATCCACGATTGATTTCATTTTTTATAGATCATCAGTAAACGATTGTTTGCTCTTTAGTAGTAAGTGCCTTTTAGCTTTTAAAAAGGCGTTAAAGATCGCCAAATAGATTAATGATAAAGTCAAAATTAATCAAAACGTCATTTGGAGAACCTAGTTTGGGATAACGTTTGCAGTGTTAATTGGTTCAAATAAAGCGTTTTATACCATTGGACGACGCAGGATTGTCCGCAGTGTGTAATACTTGTTAAGGTGCCAAATGCAGCGTTAATAAAGCACTAATATAGCGTTTTTTCGTGTAGAATGTACGCTGTTTGGTGCAAATTTGCTTTTCGTGAACGCTTTATTATCGCTTTGTGAACGAATGATGCGTGCAGTCTTAGACAAGCCGAGGAGCTGTTCCGAATAAATGGATTAAAAATTATTCCGAAGAATTAATGAATAGAAGTTCTCAGAACTACGAAACCTAAACACACACGGAGCACTTTATCACTCTGTTTTGTTCGCGTTCTTCCTAAAAGCTCCAATAAAAAATAAGATTTTTTCTCACTAGTAAACAACAAAAACACATCCTGCCGCGAGGAGATAAAGAACTGGACAATAATATTTTGCCCGCAGACAAACATCTGAGAAATTGGGACTGGTCCGCTCGTCGGTTGTGTTTATAAAAATGCACTACAAGAAGCCCGTTTATTTTGCACGCTTGTTTTCGAAACCATTCGCATCCGCATAATGATGCGCAAATGGGGGGAAAACCGGGTTAAACTCAGATTATGACGGTGTTGTTCCAACGACGACGGCCGTTCTCTTTAGTTCAAAACACAGCGGAATACAAAACGCCTTCCGATGCGTAATATCATCATGCGTTCTTGTGCGAATAAACGCACATCACCATGCATATGCACGTGCACAGACGGTATGCTAATTCCTGTCAACGTTGAACCGTGATGATGAGTTCATCGTCACGAGAGTCGGAGACCGCGGGGGAGGGATGGGCTGTGTTTTGATCAAGTTAACGATCAAGGGATTATCGTTTTCTCATCGAAACGGCTATGCTAATCGAACGTGGTTTTCCTTTTCAGTTGACGGGTTCGTTAGCAGGCGAGTTTAATAGTTAGGTTAGGGTAACAGAACACACACAAACACTTCGGTATTCCCGCAATTACCATGTCGGATAAGCCTGCATGGGAGGGAAATCATTCGCAATGACAACAATGATGTTTTTATTTGCTTAATGAAGATAATTGCTTGCATGTAGGATTAATTTTCAACTCAACTAAGGCGAAAAAATTGTTTGGTAGCCATCTTCGAACCGCTATGAACAGGTTTCAACGCATCGAGGCATGACGAAACACTATACTCCATATCCTATTCTAGGTCAGCTTAAAAAAGTTTCAAAATTCACATTGGTGGGTACCACATTTTAGTTTCGGTACCCACCAAGAGATGGCGCTGCTCAATCGAAGTTCAGTTTCCGAAATGTGTTTGATCCACGATTGATTTCATTTTTTATAGATCATCAGTAAACGATTGTTTGCTCTTTAGTAGTAAGTGCCTTTTAGCTTTTAAAAAGGCGTTAAAGATCGCCAAATAGATTAATGATAAAGTCAAAATTAATCAAAACGTCATTTGGAGAACCTAGTTTGGGATAACGTTTGCAGTGTTAATTGGTTCAAATAAAGCGTTTTATACCATTGGACGACGCAGGCTGGTCCGCAGTGTGTAATACTTGTTAAGGTGCCAAATGCAGCGTTAATAAAGCACTAATATAGCGTTTTTTCGTGTAGAATGTACGCTGTTTGGTGCAAATTTGCTTTTCGTGAACGCTTTATTATCGCTTTGTGAACGAATGATGCGTGCAGTCTTAGACAAGCCGAGGAGCTGTTCCGAATAAATGGATTAAAAATTATTCCGAAGAATTAATGAATAGAAGTTCTCAGAACTACGAAACCTAAACACACACGGAGCACTTTATCACTCTGTTTTGTTCGCGTTCTTCCTTCTCACCCATATACGAAAGAAGCTTGTGGGAGGTGGTGTGCACGCGACGCAACCCGACGCTTCTTCGTGGAGTGACCACGAGGTGCCCGCTGTTTACGAGCAGCGAAACCTTCCCTGACCTCTTCTACGGCAACAGCAAAAAATGCATCCCACAAACATGACTCCGTGTCGGAACAAATACGGGGATCAAAGTGGACGCAGGAGAAAAAAAACCGGCGACCACCATATAATCAGGAAGGAGGCTCGTTCCAACGCCCGTTACTACCGAGCCAATTGCACTGCCGGACAACACCCATGATGATGATGATGATGATGATGGGGGAGAGCGCGATCGGGTGTATGCAAACAAACATCCCTCCCGTGCGGTCTCGCTTCCATTTACTCCCTCTTTCCGTTTATGTCTGCTCACCCTCCCGGGTCTGCGCGGCCTCGAACCCTCGTCCTGGCGATTAGATTATGGTTTGCATCATGCCAGCCTCCTCCATGATCCTTCCCTCCTGGTGGTGGTGATGGTGGTGCACCCAAACTGCAAACAAACAACAGTCGCAAAGTGGTTCGAACACGAGCTGTGAGGCGTTTTGCTTTTCAACAAAACGGTTTGTGTACAAGACTTCTTTAAGGTAGCCTGGCGAAGTCCTACAATCATGTCCTACGGCAATGGACAGATTTCTGCAGTATTTACCACTGGAAAAAGGGTAACAAATAGTGAGCTTTTTTAAATGTCACCCTTAATCTGCAAAGAAGATTTGAAACATTGTTTCTACATGTTTGGAACATAAAGGAAACTCATTGGAAAAGTATAAAAGTCGTGAAAAACAAAAGTGACGTATTTAGTAACGTCACCCGTCAACAGGTGGCGCTACTAGATTGCAATTTCGTAGCCTATTATCGCAATGATTTCGATAGGAATTTTTCTAATGACAAAGAAGAAACCAATACGATCACATATCTCATCGTTTATGTTTATATAAGTACTCCAAATTAATCTTATTTAAAATCAATGAAGCCACTCCAAAGTAGATAGCAATAAAACAAGCAAAAATCCTTTTGATTTTTGGAATTGTTCCATTTTTATAAACATTTTGAAAAGTAATTGGTTAAGTCTTAAAAAACACAACGAAACGCAAAAATTATGAATGCATAATATAAAACAAATCATTCGCCAAAACGCGTATTTGAATAGCGAAGGAGTTTTTTCCCATATTATCATTTTAAAAATAAACATACCTAATTTGACTAGGGTTAAATCGGATAAAATTAGGGATAAATTATAAAAACCTTAATATCTATACCTTAATACCCTAATAGAAGGAAGGTATATCTTCCAAAAATATATCTGAATACGATAACTAGTTTACGGAATAGTGGGCGAACAAATAGAGTAGAAAAACTCACGATCACTATCGAGCGTTCGGCCATATGCTTTGCTTGCTTGTGTGCGTGAATTTGAAAAGTAGATTATTAGCGCTGCATTACCTTTTTTCTCTTGCGTTCGCGTAAGAAACAAACGCTAAAAAAAGTACCACACTGTAAATCTTCAAAAACAAGTTCCTCATTTCTGTTGACGGTCCCGATTAGGAGCGGAACCAGAATGAGTACGATCAACAGCGGGCACAGCCGGTGGCCAACCGCCGGATACCGTAGCCGGCCGGCGGAAAGAAATGGTGCAGAATAAAGAGCGAACACCTTCGCTCCAGCGTTCAAGGAAGGACGTTGGCCACCGCGACCGTAACGCGAGATTCCGCGAGCAAAAATAAGCTTGTTTTGTCACACCACCGCCCTGCCCAGGGAACTGGGCCAGTGGACAATTAATGCGCCGAAAGGACGTCATCGTGGCGGCGCACAATAGTTTGTTGCGCCTGTTTACGACAACATATTTGTCTTCACGATCGACGCAATCGATTGTGGGTGAGAATAGTATGCGCTAGTCCGATGGTGATTATGGGCGAATAAAGCATCTGCTAAAATATGGACAAATACGCCTGATCCGAGCGAACTTGCGAGGTTTCACACGTACGCATTAGACGAGACGGTAGGTCGCCTTAAAATAGTGCCAGGAAGTAAACAAGAGTTGCAATCTGTGTTACAAAATTAGCACCATACGCTTTCGTTCCCAGAATTCCACCGCATAATATTGATCTCTTCGGTTTCAGTGGAACTGGACCCACTGGATGCATTGCATTAATAATCGTATCTTTACGCGCCATCGACTTACCCTTCATGAGGTGGTTCAGGTTCGACACGACCGATGCCGAGTTCAGACCGTAGTAGGTCGTAACCGAGCGTGTTAGGTTCGAGGCGACCGCGGCAGCCGCCGCCGATCGCATCAGCGCGTTTGCGGCTACCGCACCGCCGACGACGGAGAAGTCCGGATCGTCCGCATCGAACACCACGTTGTCCTCCCATTCGGAGACGAAATGGCGCGACGGGAAGGACCCGCTACCACTGTCGTACGGCTTCATTGCAGGGGATTTAATTCGCCAACTACTTGCGGGCAGTCAAAGGTACTCTCCTCGCCCGCTGGTGACCTAAAACAACAGAATAAAGCAATGGCATTAGCGCGTGGAGCGGATCACGATCATGACTATTCAGGGCGGTTAATTAGCTAGCGCACGTCGGCGAACGCGGGAAGCGTTCGAACAAAGCAACCTGTGCCGGTCGAAGAAATTCCCTTTCCAGTTCCCGGTTTGAGTGAGGCCAACGCCAAGACTAGCCATCGGACACACGTTGTGTCAGGCGGAGGTGAACTATAATTCAAAACAGGCGAAAGCGGTCGAACGGACCGGGAGCAAAGTTGCTTTAATGAGAGCGTTTATCCTTCTTTAAAAGCATTCTGCGGCTTACGAGCTACTTAGACACCGGTATCCACGTGTCGTTGGCGTGGCGCGAGCTTATCGGACGCGAATGGGAAGCAACGCTTCAAGATAGCAGACCGAGGAAGGAAACGTGCTCACCATAAAGCAGCGCCTCATCATTCTCAAACATTCGTTGCTTTCTCAAGAAGCTTTAGGGAGTTAAGATTAGGAGTGCGCGGACGACACGTGCCAGCGTATCCCATTCAGCAAGAAGATCGTCCATTGCATTTGGATGGACTACTTGCTATGAAAATAGCTACCAACGCATAAATTAATAAATTGAGCGAAATTTTGTGCGTCTCTTTCCGACCGAAGGGTATAAAACTGGATAGAAATAGATTCTATTGACCCGTTTCCGGATGGGTCTCGCACTGCTCATTCGTGAAAACTCATTACGGAAATGCTAAAGATAAACCATTAGGGTTTGGTTTCAGACGTCACGTCAACTACTTGCGCGTACTCACCGTTTAGATAGCTTGTATCGTGAAGCGATACGTCGTTTGATACTTTCATAAGAAGAAAATGAATCCTCAATTCAAAATTCCATTAGTTTCCCACACAATCTTCGCTTGTTTCTTCTTGCTCTACCTTCCTTGAACGAACAAGGCGATATGAACACACCGTCTCGCCGCACAGCCTGCTGGGTTGGCAAATAATCCATACACTCTACCTCTAAATAGACTGACGCAGCTAAAAAGCTCCAGCCGAAATCGTGAGTCCAAACCGAAAACGCACCTTTACTGTTGTGAGGGTTGTTGCAGTGGCGGTGGCGGTGGCGGCGGCGGCCGTTTGTTGTTGGGATACTTTTTTCGGGGGCCGGACGTACTTTGCTCGCGTACACACCAGGACACTGTGTGGGTGGAAATGGAAACGAAATGAAGCAATGAAACGGGTGAGGGATCGTGCAAAAAAATAACAAAGCGAAATTAAGCGTAGCAACAAGATAAAAGTGTCTCACCTGTTCCAGCTGTTCCCGGGGGCGACGTTGGCTTTTTGTTGTTGCTTTTGCTCAGCGTGCCTTCAGCTGTTTGTTATCGGTATTATCACCTTCTCGGATGAAAACAAATTTGCCCCCGTCGCTTGCTGCCGCGAATTTTCGCTCTTCACGTTCGCAACGCTACCAGGAGGATGGGCAGGTGAGGTGGTTTTATTGATTTTTCACCAGCACGCGTGTGACGCCTGCGAATGCACCGTCGTCGCCGAGATGCATCCGGTGATGATGTTGCACCGAAATAGTTCAGCGAGCCCCCGAGTGCATAGGTGCTCCACTTTTATATGCGGGGATTAATGCGGGTTTCAGTGCACACACATACGCGCGCGCACGCCACTTTCACTAACGAACCCCTTTCCGCAACGGTTCCGTTGCTTTGAATTTTAATCACCTGGAAGTGTACTGTTGCTGGAGTGTGCAGGAATCTTTACACGGAAATTACGGGTTTTTTACCCGTTTTGGTGACGATAAGTTGGTGGTTTCGGGTTGGAAAATCTACCACCAGGAAAGCACAAACGAACAAGAAGGGGAAAATAACAAAACTTTTCCCCAAACGAGCAGGTTTTTGCTTTTTCCCCTTTGTTATGACATTTCTCTCGTTTGACAGGTCGGGCCGGGTTGGCTCGTCGAGGAGTCTGTTGAAGGTTTGCTCACGAGAGTTTTAGGTTCATCGAAAAGTTTGTTCTGTTTTTTTTTCAAATTTATTTACAAATGATCGTTTATTGTGTTGTTCCACATGATACATTTAACGAAATATTTTTCGGATTCGGATGCCCAGAAAAAAAACAACTCACTATTCTTTGGATTAAAATTTAAGTAACAACACCCACTTGGCTCAATATGGATCGCACGGGGGAGGAAGGAAACTTTTGGTTTGAGTTTTATTTCTTTATACAAGCCTGTTTTACGCTACTCTTTCTACTCTCGCTACCATCTCGTCTCACTATCAAGGGGAACGAACCGTTGGAAATCTATTCACACCCGACACAGAGTTTACTTGCTGCGGTATAAATATTCCTCACCGGGGAAGAAGCGTTACAAATTTCGGCTACCCGTCCGTGTGCATCCCTACATGAAATGCTACATTAGTTGGTGCTTCTCTTCACGTCGTAAGTAACTGGGGTGGACGAGGGCCCATACACAAATCTGAATACGTTAAGAATATAAAATAAAGCATCAAAAATAGTTTTTTAAGAGACGACGCGGGTAGACGTTTAAAATAAAAATAAAACAACGAATGTAACAACGAAAAAACGGCTAAATGACTTGGTTGGCTAAGAAGCGGTTGAGATGATGGCTGGGTGAAGGAGACATTCCGGCTGCCGGACGGACGTTTCACGTCTGCTTGATGATGTGCCGCGAGATCAGATCGGTCACCTCGCTCGCGTTCGGTATCAGAAACCGGTCCATGTCGGTGATGACGAGGTTCTCCTCCTCCGGGTAGCCGTACTTGAACGTGATCAGATCCCGATGCCGCTTTTTTGCCGTAATCTTCACAATGCTCTGCAGGGCGCGCCGCACGATGATGCGGGCCCGGTCGCGGCGCGTTTCCAGCTCGCGCAGCACGATCATGTGGGTGGCCGTGACGAGCAGGTAGCTATCGTACATGTACCCATTGAGGTGCACCTCCTGGCACTTGAAGTGCCGTATCACGTCCGGACCCTTGAGGAAGGCCTGCAGCGAGACGACGTCATCGGTGGGATCCGGTGGCTGCTGGGTCGAGCCCGTTTTGCGTGCCAACGAAGACGTTTCGCTGGCGGCCGAGTTCAGCTCGTCGTCCTCGTCGTGATCCTCGCCGATACTGAACACCGGCGGCACGTTCCGATAGCGCTTCCCGTTGCGATCGTTTCGCGACACGTGCTTCTCGCCCCCGGCACCACCACCGCCCACACCGCCACTCGCATCCGTTGCGTTCGGGTTGGAAATGTAGTCGATAAGCTTTTCCCGCACCTCGGCCGATTTGGTTTTCATCGCCAGCGACAACTTGCTGAACAGATCGATCGTGGACTTGCGATCACCGGCCACCCCACTGTCGGTGCCATTATTGTTCGCCGTGTGTCGGCCATAATTATTGATAAATATAATCTCCAATTGACAACAGGCTTTTCTTCTTTTTTTAACTCGTTTGACAGCTGTTCTTGTTGTTGTTCTTAGCAGCCGTCAATCTGTCAAATCGCACGGCCAGCTGGCCTCCACTGCGCCCAGGTGGGTGACCGCGAGAGCGACCAAAGACGAGCGGACGCGAAAGAGCGAGATGAAAAATAAGACTTCTCAATTGTGGGAGCGAGATGCAAAAAGAGAATGGGAGAGCAGGAATCTTGCGCACACCGGACCCATCGCGAAAAGGACAAAATTTTAAAACAATTTATATTATTTCCTGCTTTATATGGCATTTTCAAGCATACATCATTAGGAAAACAACATTTCAGTTTTCTCATACGCTTTTTAGGAGTGCAAGAAATACCCAGAAAACTAGAACAAGATGACTTCTCGCTGCTGGTAAGAAGAGCCAAATTTTAACTGATTTCGATTCTTATTTCCCATGGTACTCCTGCCCTCGGTTGAATTTTGTTTTGAAAAGAGCTGTTCAATTGTCTACATCGATAAGGCTGGTACCTAATTTGCAAAGTTCGAAATGACCGTTTTTGTTTGTTTCTTTGATAAAAATAAAAAAAGGATTACGGTACGTTATTACCGTGCAAATAGACATAGCGCTTAATTTCTCGCTGTCATTCGATGTAAAGTGCATACATAAAAAACGGCCCTTTTTTACGCGCTCTATCCATCTTCTTCGGCTCTTCTTTTTTAGCATATATAAACAGATTATCAAATAATGTCATGTGGAGGATCATTGCGGTTTCAACAATAAACATATTTATTTACGTCTTTAATCATTTGCTTTTTTATTTATGAAAAGTAAAAACAAGCTTAAAACTCAGGCGATAAACTATTAAACATATAGAGAAAAGCATTTTAATTGGAAAACTCCCCATCGTACTGCTAGAAAATAAATCCATATGCTTAATTACAACTTTAGGTTCACTCGAATGCACAAACACATAAGCAGAGCTTTCGACCGAAGCTTCACGATTTCCTTCGTCGGGCCTAAGCTTTCGGCTAAAAATATCCTTTAACGAGCGGTACCCCGCAAAAGCTCGCGCCGTTATCATTCCCCCGCGGTTGGGCGAGTTTGTGTGTATGTGTGGAGGCTCCGGAAAAGTATATATCAAAAGGAAAACGTGCCGGGAAAAATCAGTTGAACGGTGTTTTTCCACCAGTCGACTTCGAACCCTCGTCGGAGGCACCGAGCGGTGTGCGTGTGTGACTCCGTCGTCGCTAGGGCAGCCTGTGCTCCAGCCAGTGCCCAGTCAGCAGAGTTATATCCCAAGGGTGAAGCGAACGGATAAAGTGAACCTTACATGT
>KZ068698.1:124885-141762 GCA_002091845.1 Anopheles cracens
GGTGTACCCGTGTAGTGGGGTAGATGATAAGAAAATAACAAATTCCTGTAAAACAACGAGCGAACGGTTTCGCATCAATCCACTACATTAAATTGCATTCTCATGCGGGTTTGTGGTTAGGGGCCATACCAGACTTTGACGTTGACTTGCTGGATAGTTTGACAGAGGACACTTGTTACATCGCGCGCCTAGCGTTTGTGGGAGGACGAAAAAAAGGCGTGTTTCTTTTTTGTCCCGAGCGTATGTGTCTGCTCCATTTGCTACTTGACCACGTGTGAAATCTTGGAACGTAATGAAGCGGCGGAAGCGGTATCACATTTTACCACCCCAATATGGTTGCCCTCTCCATGAGCGGCATGACAACTTTGACTCGGCTTTCATTAGTCGTCGGAAAGGTGACGGTCACCTGTCACAGGGTTTTAAGGGGGACGGTGTGTGTGTGTGTGTCTGGAAGTGGAAATACCATAGCAGCATATGGGAACCATCCGCAGTACAGCGAGCGGTCGATATGGAAGGAGACAGGAACAATGATGACTAGAGCATGATCGTTAGGGAGGTCAACAGGTGCGAAGTGCTTTCTGTGAGATTATATGAAGTTTAACTTAGATTCCTCACAATTGCGTTTGTCTCCAAAATGTTCGCCATCTTGTAGTGATGGTTTTGAAAGCTATCACAAATGATGAATCACTTGATGATTCTACGGAACAAAAGAAAAAAAAACTTTAGTGATTTAAGTGTATTTTTGTATAGAGTAACGTTGAATTTCAGATAGAATAACATTTCGCTTTAAACGATATCAATAAAATGCTTGGGCAGTGTTGAAAACAGTGAGGAAATATGTTTTACAAAACCATAGTAGGCACATCTGTCACATTTACCGTGATCTAGTGGCTCCATCTCTTGACGGGAACAGTAATTAAGAAATATTTGATTTTTACCACAATTTGCATGGCTTTTTACTTGCAAATTTAGCGATTTCTGCTTGCCGGTATCAAAACGCACGTTTTTAAAGTATCTACAAAGTCCGACTCGATCGTGTTGTAGTGCTAGTAAGGCATTTGAGAGGGCTCTTCATAAGTAATTACTACCAAAACCAGTTTAATAATTGTTCCAACGTGTTCAAAGTCCACGGTACGAACTCGCTCGCAAAACGAACCTATTTAGCTCGGCATCCTTGCCACGCCTGCCTCCACAAATCAGAAATTGAAATTCGTCATTCGTTACTGTCCCCCAGCTGCTATCACCCCAGCTGCAATGGTGGGGATTGCGTTGGGATTGTGGAAATTAAAATCAGCCAAAATTTCATCGCGGTTTGGTAAACTCAATTACGGTTACGGCCCTGGACCGGCCGACCTGCACCGAACCGTCCCACTAGGTCGCCGGGAGCGTACGTTGGCCGTTATGGCCCTGGGTTCGTTTGGTGAGGATTTGGAAGGTTTTGGGTCATCAGTGGTGCAGTGATTGAAGCGGATTATGCTTACGCAAAACGTCAAGTGCACAAAGTACCTTGGGCCTGGGCTGGCATACTAGCTTCGAGTTGACCGGATGACCGACCCAGGGATGAGTGGCCACATCGTTTATTGACGTTGACTATTCGTTGCCTCCGTCGGAAGCCGCTGGCGACCGGAACGATTTACCACAGAATCTATAAACACACATTCCACAAGAGTGAGCACACTCACACACGCCCGCACGCGTGTCCATGTCCATCGTCTGTCGGGTCTACCAGTGCCAGCTCACTACACGACAAGCACGCCTAACAACAGGTTGCTAGAGCAGTAGAGATCCTTAAACCTGGGATGAAAGTGAAGCACCGACGGTGGGGCGAAAAAATAATGAAATAATAAAATTTAATTTACGATACTTCGTTTCGTCCGTTAATGGACATCCAGATTGTGGGCCATCCATCCCACGGAGACCCGGACCCGGACTCGCGAGCCGGCCGAGTACTTAACCATCAAATCCCTGATCTCGGTGGTGATAAAAAAAAACTTTTATCCTTATCAGATCAAATGCTATCAGTGTCCAGGGCGGAAAGCAGTCTTTCCAAGAACGCAGCGGAAACTTCGAACCCCCATTCAACTGGTGACGAGATCAGGTGACGCCAGGTGATGCAATCATAAGCATTATAAAGTTAAGCAAAGGAAAGTGTGAATTGCATCACATTTTGGGTTTCCAAAACCAGCTGGCTGGAAGTTTTTGTGGGTTTGAGTTGTGCAACGAAACTCAAAAGCAGCTTTAAGGACACGACGTAAGATTTTAAATTAGTAACTATTTTTTGGAATGTCTATGGACGATTTTTTTCAACGCTTCTAAAGCTATGCGTGAATAAAAAATACTAACATGAGTAGATACAGATACGGGCTTATGTGCGAAATGGAGCAAAATGACACTCTTTAACCGAGACCGGCTTCCATTACTGTCCGAGTGGTCGTCATTTAACCTTCAGGTCATGGGAACCCGAACCGTTTCGGTGCATGTTTGGTTAGGACGAACCGACCACAAACAATGTTCCCGCACGTGCGTGTCTGCACGGAGCGTTTTTGTTCAATTACAGAAACGCAAGTCATCGTTAAACGCTTTCAACGCATCAGTTGGGACGGAAGAAGGCGTTTCTAAAGTTGATTACATTTATTCCAAAACCTGGCGGATGCACCTAGTCCGTCGCATTCTAGAGTGTTCCACCGCAGATAACGTTCAGCTGCGTGCGGGCCAGCTCGATATACCCCCGGAAGGACACTTCCGCCGTGGTCATGCAGCCGATGTACGCGCCGCGGATGCCCTGCAGGTCCTCTTCGAAGGCGCTCACTTCCTCCTCCAGCTCGGTGGACAACGGTTTGTCCGGTTGGGCGTTGAGGGCGGTCAGCTTCTGGCGCAGCTTTGCCAGGATGCTATCGGGCGTGTAGAACACGTTGTCGCCGCGGAACACATCCAGCAGCCGCAGGTCGACAAGGGACTGCTCCAGCGCGCCGATACGCCCGTAGTAGGACGTGGCGGTGTAGTTGAGCGACTCGTCGGCCGCATTAACGCACGTCGTGTACGCCACACCCACCAGGTTGACGTTCTCGTTGGTGGCAATCGCAATGAAGTCCGTGCAATTACCGGCGGCCACGGACGCGTTCTGTGAGTCGAGCAGCTCCAGCAGCTGGTCCTCCTGCCGCGTGACGGACAGCACAAACGTTTCCTTCGCCAGCATAATGTCGGTGTGGAACTGAACGATCGCGTCCGAACCTCGGCGCTCCATCGTCACCAGCTCCTCCTCGTTCGTGTTAATCGTGTCCAAATACTTCGGCACAACATTCTTGAAGGTGTCGATCACCTGCAGAGCACCGGGACGGCCTCCATTAACGCCGCCGGTGGCTAGCACCACGAGAGCGACAAAAATAACGCCTTTCATCTCTACAACAAAACACTCACACTTCCTCTCACTTGTACGCGTCGTCGAAACCGAATGATCGAACAGCCACCGAGGCGGCTTAAATACTACAACAGTAACTGCACAGGCGCTGCGGATCTAGCTGGCTTTTACAAATGTACGCCTGATAACCCTCCGCTCCGCTGACAGTGAAGCGCGGAGAAGAAGATAAGATCCAGCACCGGGCATCGCCCAGGACGTGCGAAACGAAGGATTTATCTCGCCCGGCGGATGCGCGGATTAAGATGATCGTGTCAACATTGACCGAAGCGATGCTGCGCGTCACGCGTTTTGGGGAAGATTGGGCGAGAAGATGTTTGCTTCCGGCGAAAAAACAGAACAGGAAGGAATGAAGAACTGTTTTCGAAGCAATAAAACAACAACGCACAAACAGTAGAAGCACTGTTTGAAACGATACAGAAGTTTGGAAACATAGTAATGTTGTCACTTGACGGTTATTCCCGTTTGGACATAAGAGATGCATTTCAAAACTCTACCAATAACGCCCAATGTGGTTCCACGCATTCCAAACATTTGGCTCCAACAGTAGATATCGGGCAGGAATGTCTAATCACATTGAAGTGTGTCGTTGGTGGCACCGGAAGTGTATCGTATACTATGAACTACCTCCGAGCGATGCCAGGAACAATGTAAAGATGTATAGAATTAAAAGAGTCAAGGCAACAATTACATTGGAATCATTCATCAGTTTAGATACCTTTGGGCTCTCTTTGGAGATCTTTGAAGAGCTTTAGATTCTTGCTGAATGTTATTATGGAAGATTGAACTAGTGAAATTTATAAATGTTTCTTATTCCATTTATTCAATTGTACAGTAACTATTGTTTTCTCGATTATTATGCTTGTCCATGTGTTAATTCATCTCATTTAATCTCAACGTCTTTATACTACGAGACAAAATCCCAAGTCGAAGAGTTTTTTTTTCCAAAAATCACCAAATCATCGAAAATCGTGCATTTGTTGTATTTCAATCAATCTTTATTCGGTTCACTAACACGGCACGACTTTTAACGAGCAGGTTCGGTCGTTTCGGTAACCGGGCACGGGCCAACGCACGGGAGCACCGCACCGCAGATCTGTTCCATCTGCATCTCGCACATGTACAACCCTTGATCCAGCAGCGCGTGCGCGCTTCTCATGCAGGTGTTGTAGTTGAACGCGATCGCGTTCAGCTCCTCGTACACGTTGCCGGCCAGGCGGGCCGTCTCGTCCGCGGACACGGTCACGTTGTTGCCCTGCAGCAGTGTCAGCTTCGCGTTCAGCTTCGCAATGATCGGCTGCGGGCTGTGGAACACGTTGTGCCCGCGGAACACGTCCAGCAGCCGGAGCTGCTGCACCTGCTGCTCGAGAGTGCCGAGCGTGCCGTAGTACTCCGCCACTCGGGCGTTCACCTGCTCGTCAGCCGCGTTGATGCAGTTGGTGAAGGAAACACCGGCCAGATTGACGTTCATCTCGCTGCTGGAGCGCACGAACCCGAGACAGACCGCGTCCGCCGACCGCTGCAGCCCGATCTGCTCCAGGATGTAGTCCTCGTGCAGGATCACCTTCTGCACGTACTCCTCCTTGTCGTTGATGATGCGCAGATGGAAGTTCACCAGCTGGCTCGTGACGTTGGTCTTGATCGCGGTGATGCGACCCTGCGCCTCGTCCATCGCGGACCGGTAGATCGGGGCGATCCGCTTGAACGTCGCGATCACGTTCTGCGTGTCGGGGCGACTCGCGGCCGCGAGGCCGGCAACGGCCAGCAGCACTATGATGCTCCGCATGACGGCTTTCAAAGGTGGCGTTTTCGGTTTCTTGAGCTCAAACTGTACCACAAACTGGATGCGCAGCCCGCAAGGATGAGATCTTTTATACCGCACACACACCGCACAGACGACTGTTTACCCCTAGATTACGATTTGGGGAACTGTCACGGTAAGCAGCTATCTGTTGTTTGGCGGTGGCTAAATGCACGCTTTCTGAATGGATTAAGCCGCTTCTGCCCTGCGTTAGCCGGTGTCTCGTGATCTTGTTGTAAAGGCCATTCACGACCATTCATCCCATGCCGGGGTGAGGAAGTTCTGGATGTGTTAGCTACGGAAGTTGCACATTATATCTTGTTCAGAGAGAGCAAATATTGTCCTCCTCTTCTTGTTTTGTTCCGATCTGAGTTAAACGAACGTCAGCGATCTAGATGTGGCATATGTTTTCTGCGCGGTTTGTTTCATGTTGTTGAAATGTAAGATTGAACTAGTGAAATTTATAAATGTTTCTTATTCCATTTATTCAATTGTACAGTAACTATTGTTTTCTCGATTATTATGCTTGTCCATGTGTTAATTCATCTCATTTAATCTCAACGTCTTTATACTACGAGACAAAATCCCAAGTCGAAGAGTTTTTTTTTTCCAAAAATCACCAAATCATCGAAAATCGTGCATTTGTTGTATTTCAATCAATCTTTATTCGGTTCACTAACACGGCACGACTTTTAACGAGCAGGTTCGGTCGTTTCGGTAACCGGGCACGGGCCAACGCACGGCAGCACCGCACCGCAGATCTGCTCCATCTGCATCTCGCACATGTACAACCCTTGATCCAGCAGCGCGTGCGCGCTTCTCATGCAGGTGTTGTAGTTGAACGCGATCGCGTTCAGCTCCTCGTACACGTTGCCGGCCAGGCGGGCCGTCTCGTCCGCGGACACGGTCACGTTGTTGGCCTGCAGCAGTGCCAGCTTCGCGTTCAGCTTCGCAATGATCGGCTGCGGGCTGTGGAACACGTTGTGCCCGCGGAACACGTCCAGCAGCCGGAGCTGCTGCACCTGCTGCTCGAGAGTGCCGAGCGTGCCGTAGTACTCCGCCACCCGGGCGTTCACCTGCTCGTCGGCCGCGTTGATGCAGTTGGTGAAGGAAACACCGGCCAGATTGACGTTCATCTCGCTGCTGGAGCGCACGAACCCGAGACAGACCGCGTCCGCCGACCGCTGCAGCCCGATCTGCTCCAGGATGTAGTCCTCGTGCAGGATCACCTTCTGCACGTACTCCTCCTTGTCGTTGATGATGCGCAGATGGAAGTTCACCAGCTGGCTCGTGACGTTGGTCTTGATCGCGGTGATGCGACCCTGCGCCTCGTCCATCGCGGACCGGTAGATCGGGGCGATCCGCTTGAACGTTGCGATCACGTTCTGCGTGTCGGGGCGACTCGCGGCCGCGAGGCCGGCAACGGCCAGCAGCACTATGATGCTCCGCATGACGGCTTTCAAAGGTGGCGTTTTCGGTTTCTTGAGCTCAAACTGTACCACAAACTGGATGCGCAGCCCGCAAGGATGAGATCTTTTATACCGCACACACACCGCACAGACGACTGTTTACCCCTAGATTACGATTTGGGGAACTGTCACGGTAAGCAGCTATCTGTTGTTTGGCGGTGGCTAAATGCACGCTTTCTGAATGGATTAAGCCGCTTCTGCCCTGCGTTAGCCGGTGTCTCGTGATCTTGTTGTAAAGGCCATTCACGACCATTCATCCCATGCCGGGGTGAGGAAGTTCTGGATGTGTTAGCTACGGAAGTTGCACATTATATCTTGTTCAGAGAGAGCAAACATTGTCCTTCTCTTCTTGTTTTGTTCCGATCTGAGTGAAACGAACATCAGCGATCTAGATGTGGCATATGTTTTCTGCGCGGTTTGTTTCGTGTTGTTGAAATGTGTTCCTGGAATTTGTTCTAAAGCTATATTTGTTTTGACGTTTTTGTTGCGCCTATGGAAGTTCTCCAGCGTTGTGTAGACAATAACGACAGTACTTACAATCACTACATAGTCAGGAACAAAGCGAAGCGTGATACATCGGAATGAGAAAGGAACTATTCCTGTTTACAAAATTGATCATGGAAAAAGGCTTCATTTTTAATGGATATATTTAATTCTAATACAATGTCTATTGATATCATATAAACATGATTGAAATAGAAGCTTTTTGAAAGAGGAAGAAATGCAATAAAAAAGTTGGCACTTGCCTGTTCCGCTAGCTACTCCAGAAGCAAAGCCCATCTGGGACAAAACTAATCACACGTTTGCGATAAGAAAGTAACAGATTAGGAAATTTTCTTTTGGAAAGCACCTTGTCATCACTTATTAATCACATCGCTTACATCGCATCAATCTTTATTCGGTTCACTAACACGGCACAGCTTTTAACGAGCAGGTTCGGTCGTTTCGGTAACCGGGCACGGGCCAACGCACGGGAGCACCGCACCGCAGATCTGCTCCATCTGCATCTCGCACATGTACAACCCTTGATCCAGCAGCGCGTGCGCGCTTCTCATGCAGGTGTTGTAGTTGAACGCGATCGCGTTCAGCTCCTCGTACACGTTGCCGGCCAGGCGGGCCGTCTCGTCCGCGGACACGGTCACGTTGTTGCCCTGCAGCAGTGTCAGCTTCGCGTTCAGCTTCGCAATGATCGGCTGCGGGCTGTGGAACACGTTGTGCCCGCGGAACACGTCCAGCAGCCGGAGCTGCTGCACCTGCTGCTCGAGAGTGCCGAGCGTGCCGTAGTACTCCGCCACCCGGGCGTTCACCTGCTCGTCGGCCGCGTTGATGCAGTTGGTGAAGGAAACACCGGCCAGATTGACGTTCATCTCGCTGCTGGAGCGCACAAACCCGAGACAGACCGCGTCCGCCGACCGCTGCAGCCCGATCTGCTCCAGGATGTAGTCCTCGTGCAGGATCACCTTCTGCACGTACTCCTCCTTGTCGTTGATGATGCGCAGATGGAAGTTCACCAGCTGGCTCGTGACGTTGGTCTTGATCGCGATGATGCGACCCTGCGCCTCGTCCATCGCGGACCGGTAGATCGGGGCGATCCGCTTGAACGTTGCGATCACGTTCTGCGTGTCGGGGCGACTCGCGGCCGCGAGGCCGGCAACGGCCAGCAGCACTATGATGCTCCGCATGACGGCTTTCAAAGGTGGCGTTTTCGGTTTCTTGAGCTCAAACTGTACCACAAACTGGATGCGCAGCCCGCAAGGATGAGATCTTTTATACCGCACACACACCGCACAGACGACTGTTTACCCCTAGATTACGATTTGGGGAACTGTCACGGTAAGCAGCTATCTGTTGTTTGGCGGTGGCTAAATGCACGCTTTCTGAATGGATTAAGCCGCTTCTGCCCTGCGTTACCCGGTGTCTCGTGATCGTGTTGTAAAGGCCATTCACGACCATTCATCCCATGCCGGGGTGAGGAAGTTCTGGATGTGTTAGCTACGGAAGTTGCACATTATATCTTGTTCAGAGAGAGCAAACATTGTCCTTCTCTTCTTGTTTTGTTCCGATCTGAGTGAAACGAACATCAGCGATCTAGATGTGGCATATGTTTTCTGCGCGGTTTGTTTCGTGTTGTTGAAATGTGTTCCTGGAATTTGTTCTAAAGCTATATTTGTTTTGACGTTTTTGTTGCGCCTATGGAAGTTCTCCAGCGTTGTGTAGACAATAACGACAGTACTTACAATCACTACATAGTCAGGAACAAAGCGAAGCGTGATACATCGGAATGAGAAAGGAACTATTCCTGTTTACAAAATTGATCATGGAAAAAGGCTTCATTTTTAATGGATATATTTAATTCTAATACAATGTCTATTGATATCATATAAACATGATTGAAATAGAAGCTTTTTGAAAGAGGAAGAAATGCAATAAAAAAGTTGGCACTTGCCTGTTCCGCTAGCTACTCCAGAAGCAAAGCCCATCTGGGACAAAACTAATCACACGTTTGCGATAAGAAAGTAACAGATTAGGAAATTTTCTTTTGGAAAGCACCTTGTCATCACTTATTAATCACATCGCTTACATCGCTAGCGGAAAACGCACCTTTCTGCTTTGTATGCGACCCCGTACAAACACACCGTTGAGTTGAATAATTTATTACGACCGAAAACGTGCTCAGCACCATCCCTACTCCTGCTGGTCTTCGCACACGAGCTTCAGCTGCTTCGAGGTGGCATCCAGCGTCGTCTCCAACCCAGCCCGGGCCACCTTCATGCACACGACGAACTCTTCCTTCACCGCGCCGAGTTCCGTGCGTATCTCCCGGACAGTGTCCGCACCGAGCGCCGGCAGCTTGAACGAGGCACGAAGACGCTCCTGCAGCTTGCTCCGGATGCGCACCGGATCGACGAAGATGTTCTCACCGCGGAACGCGTTCAGAACGTTCGCCTGGTCGTACTGGTCGCGTGACACTGCGCCACCGGTGGCGTCCGCCAGCTTCTCGTACACCGCATCGTCGACGCGGCGCAAACAGGACGCGTACGATACACCGGCCAGATTCAGCATGATGCCGGCCTTCTCGCGGATGAAGTCAACGCACTGCGGTCCGCTCGATTGGGCCGCTTCATTGGAGAGGTCCCGCAGGATGGACGACTCCCCGTCGATGGACGACCGGACGTATTCCTCCTCCGCCAGCAGCAGCTCCGACTGGACGACCGACACGAAGTCATCCTCGGTACCGAGCGTGCGGCCCTTCTTGACACGCTTCAGCTGGGTGAACAGACTGAGCGTCTCGTCCCGATCGGCTACGGTGGCCTACGATAAGGGGCGGTGAGGATGACTATTAAACCGGGCTTTCCTCTCGCTTTGGGGCAGCGCAACTCACCGAAATGGCCACGGTTAGCAGCGCCAACAGGAGCAGTGCCTTCATACTTAAAACTGATAATCCTTTCCGCTGTACCGACAGCTTGCGCTTGTCTCAACTAGCTCCTAGTGAGCGAATGAGCCAGCGGACGTCCGCGAAAGATCGTTTTATAGGCGCTTCACAGCCCCAATCCCCACCCCGTTTGAGCATGGGGGGTTTTTTATTATTATCGCAACAGTCAAGTTAAAGTGACCAACAGGCTCTTATCACCCCCTGATGCTATCGTGCGCGTTGAGTTAAGAAGCGCGCGGCAGGCGCGATAAGCTCCAGATCCCCGCTCAAGTCTTTCGCTGTGGAATCGGAAGTTCGGCACTCGCAAAGACCGGTGCTTTGGGCTCCCGGTGGGAACCGGGTTTGGACGCGAAGGTCGCCGTATGCAAAGTGATCGATAGAGTGGAAGACAACGTTCCATCATTGTGGGTGAATGTTTGAGCTTTGGGTATGCTGCACGTGCCAGATTTTGTTTACCGACCAGCGTTAAACTGCAGTTTTTGGTTGGTATGCATGATGTCATATGCGTTTTGCTTCCTTTTTGGCAGAGATGACGAATTCTTTTTTGCAATGCAATCTCTTGAAATATGTTGCGTATTGCGCAGTAGTACGCCTGCTGAAATCGTCGCTTTTTGGTGAGTGACGGCAGGAAGAGTTAAATTCAAAAATTCAGAACATTTTACACTTATTGTCAAATGTGATAACAGCACATAATACCATGTAGTTTCCATTCGATTATACAGGGTTTGAGCTATGCATCTAGGTCCAGGCTGGTTGAAAACAAAAACCTAAAATGTACAGAGCTCAAGTACATATTGAATTTACAGCTTGGTTTCAGTGTTCCTCAATAAATTTTTGAAATTAGGTTACAAGATCCTGTATTTTCAAGGCACGAGTGATAGTGCACAGCTACTTGTTGGGAAGAAAATAAATAATTTATTGGAAATCATAAAAAATCTTGATTGAAACAAGTATAAGACCACAAACCAAATTTCAGCGGCTAGAGCATTTGTTGTTTATTTTACATGCCCACTGAACCTAGCTATTGTTTCGTTGTTCAAAGTACAATTAATTCGTTTTGAAGAACCTCGTCCAAAGCTGTATAATTCCCATCATGTTGTCTATGGATGGAACAATAACATAGCCACCCGGATCACTTGACAGCGCCACGTGAGAGTTGTTTGTGTCTGGAGCAAACACAGTAGGCGAGCAATCGGAGAAGTCTGTCAAATATGAAAAGCTCTTCTATTTCATAAGAGCATTAGAAATGTATCACGATTAAGTAATATCAACTATATACAATGTATACTAGACAATTGTTTGGACTATAGTACATATATAAAGTTTTTTTTTATTCTTATAGTGTCAGTGTTAGGGAAACTCAAATAATAAATAGTTCCAACAAGTTTTCAGTTTAAATTAAAGACGTTCCTGCTTTATTGGAGTTTTGTTTCGATTCCCGCTTCAATGTGCGTACGCTACACCCGGCGTCGGGGGCTCCGGTTGAGGCTCGCTCGGAACCTCCGTTTCTACCGTCTCTGGTGGTTCCGTCTCCGTGGCTGGTTCCGTTTCCGGTGCGGGTTCGGAAGCCGGTTCGGTCGGCTCTTCCGTGCCTTCGGTCGGCTCGGAGGTGGATGCTGCCGGCAGCAGCGCACCGAGGCAGATCTGCTGCAGCTGCTGCAGCGCCGTGTTGAGCGTGGTCTGCAGCAGGTTATCGTTCAGCGTGAGACAGTTGCTGTAGGCGGCCTGGACGGTCCCGAGCCGGCCCTCGAACGCATCGACGAGCTGGGCTAGCTCCTCGGTCAGCTCGATCGGTGCCTGCTGCATGGCGGACAGCTTCTCCACCAGCCGGTCGACGATCGTTTGCGGGTTGACGAACACGTTCTGGCCGCGGAACACGTCGTACACGCTCATGTTCACGAAGGACGTTTCGTTCACCTGCAGCTCGGCGTACACGAGCGCGATCTCGGACGACAGGGAGGCGTCCACGTTGTTGAGGCAGTTCGTGAAGGAGACACCGGCCAGGTTCATGTTGACGTCCACACTCTGGCGCAGGAAACCGAGGCAGCTCGTGTCGACGGTGACGGCCTGCCCGTTCAACTGCCGCAGTACGCTCGCTTCCGACCCGATCGCGTTCTTCATGAACGACTCCTTGCGCGCTGCAACCTCCACGTTGAACCTGTAGACCACCTCGGAGCTGTTGAGCTTCGCACCGGCCACCGCATTGACGACGAGGTCGCGCAGTTCTTTGTAGGCGGGATGGAGGTCGCGCAGCGCATCGATGACCCGGAGTGACGTTTCACGCTGTGCCAGCGAAACCTACCAGAGACGGACCGTGCGGAGCGTTAGCGAACGGTGTGCACCAGGTGAGGGAGAAGAACTTACATGCAGAACTCCCAGAAGGAGGACGACCGTGGTGAGCGCCAACGACTTCATGTCGAAGAATGTCTGGAGAGCACGATGATATGCTTTGCGATGCCGGTTGCTGGTTCGCTTGTGTCCGCTTCGATCCACTGCAGGCCGGGAACTGTTTGCGGCACTAAGAAATGGTTGAAGTTTTTATACCGACTTGGAATTAGTTTTCAAGTACTTCATCATCCTCTTCTATCTTCGGACGCCCGACGAGGAAGCGCTCGAGTACTGGCCACACGCGCGCTTCGGACACGATTCCTACCGTGGTGTGCCGGGTCCATTTCTCACACCAGTTCGATATTCTAATCAACCATGTCTTCGGCTGGAAGGCCCCAAAAATTCCTCCATCCAGACATCCAGCCCACCACTATATCGATTGATAAGGGCTTTCGCACCCACCGGCTTGCAAACACAGTTTTGCATAATTAGAAGTTAAGTGGAGCATGATGGATGCCTCCGGGCCGCGTGCAGGCATATGGTCAAAAATCGATAGCCCGTGCGATAACCGGGTCGAACCAATCGGACTAGATTAGATCACTACCTGCCATCGAGAGGGTTGGGTGAGGTTTGCTCTCCAACACTTGCGGCACTTCACGCAGCGTGCAGCTCCAGGGGATGTACTGGATTCGCCCAAAGAGCGCCACCGCGCGCACTCACTTCACACTTTGATTCTTAAGTTAATCGGTGATTTTTTTAAGTTCGTCATCAATGGCCCCCACTCGACAGCCGCGCCGGGTGCGGAATGTGTGTACGCGGATTGCAACGGCAAGGTTGCACGTTTATTGCACGGACCGAACCGACTGTTTTCATTCATCGATAAAGGCTCCCTCAGTCGCTTCATCGCCAATTCGTGGAATTGGACGCCAAGGATCCGCCAAGGAACAATCGCATCCGCGGTTGAAGTGCGTTGCACCGTTTTCGCCGTGGTGTGCTTCGACGCGGCGATTGTTACGGCGAAAGTTCTCTAGTGGTGTCTCGTGGAGAGGTTGAAGTGGGTGTCGAATTGATATTGGTGCAAATCGGTGCATGGTACGTGCCATGTCAGACGCAAGCGATTGTCGTTTTCGGGTGGGAGCGAGACAGAGAGAGAGAGAGAGAGAGAGAGAATCTCACAGATATGTAGGTGCGTTGCAGCTGATTTCCTCGAATGCATTGTTGTTTTTTTTGTTTTTTTTTTGTTTTTTTTTGTCGTTCTCAACGGATAACAAGCACTTGATGTAGATAGGTCGTATTTTAATTAAATACTGCAACCCGATCCTTCAGATATATGTATCCCGACGCGAGATGTGTCATTTTTATTATCTCTGGAGCACTAAGAGTACGTATTGTAGTCTGGAGTATGCACTCTTTACAGAATGCGATTATTTTTACTCGATTGTAACTAAATATCAGTAATAATTTGATCCAATATTGGTATTCTTAGTCTCATAGCGCTGAAGATATCGTTATACTTTACTCAATTCAGCATAACTCAACATAAACATATAGACAATTTTGTTTCTCATAGCGTTTAAATGTCAATTTCTAAAGTTTGGAATGCATTTGACCAAGAACTTACATAAAAACTGTAATTAACTTTTGTTTGATGCCCTGGAGCTCATGCATACAGATCTAGGATTGGGCTCCGGATTTATCTTGGATGAGTGCAACATAAACATATAGACAATTTTGTTTCTCATAGCGTTTAAATGTCAATTTCCATAGTTTGGAATGCATTTGATCAAGAACTTACATAAACACTGTAATTAACTTTTGTTTGATGCCCTGGAGCTCATGCATACAGATCTAGGATTGGGCTCCGGATTTATCTTGGATGAGTGCCGATTTCAGGTTCTGTTTTGCTGCGGTTTGAAATTTGTAACGAGTAAAACAATAGATAAATAATATCATCGTACCACAGAACTGAACCAGGCGCCAAATCATCAAGAAATCAATCAATGAAATTTATTTTCGCAAGTACATTCCAAACAATTCCTTTCCAATTCCACTGAAGCTGTGATTGGAGTTCATGTTCGCCAGGTATTTTCAATCAATTATCTCTCGGTCAGCTCACACCTGTGATGGAATCGCGCTGCTAGCAAGTAAAGACAGAAACAGAAAACAATCATCCTTGGGATTTAAGCGCCACAACACCACCCAACATCAGCGGAAATTGTTCATCACAGACTCACAGCTGGTTCGTTAAAAGGACGGCACGGCAGGTCTTCCAAACTGCCGCGGTAGTCTTGTTCCCCGAAGATCACAACACACACACTACATCGAAAACGAAAGGGACACTGCGGTATGCCGTACCCGTATGGCTTGGGTCACTTATTTTTCCGTTTTTTGTGTCTCCTCTGTTTACCGTCATCCACTGACTTATTTGTTCGCATGGTCCTTTTTTTGTTTTGCTGCGGTGCACAAATTCCGAGACCGGTACAAACTTTCCCAATTTCAAAGCAATGCTCTTCCTCGGTCTGTGTTGTGTGCGGCTGTCCGCACGGCGCAGCACGGTCTCATGTTCTGGTGCTCCGGTGTTGGCAGTGAAAAAGACGACATAACGCTGAAGTAATTTACAGTGACCCAGAATTTAAAAGTACCGGCGAGACCGGCAAACTATTCGAGAAGGAAGCGTGACAGATGCGAAAGTCATGCGGAATGTGAGTACGTACTATGGCTTATGCCGTGCCGCTTTCAGGCTTATGCTGAACGATCAAAGTCCAGCGAAGTGTGTTGCACCGTTTTCGCCGTGGTGTGCTTCGACGCGGCGATTGTTACGGCGAAAGTTCTCTAGTGGTGTCTCGTGGAGAGGTTGAAGTGGGTGTCGAATTGATATTGGTGCAAATCGGTGCATGGTACGTGCCATGTCAGACGCAAGCGATTGTCGTTTTCGGGTGGGAGCGAGACAGAGAGAGAGAGAGAGAGAGAGAGAATCTCACAGATATGTAGGTGCGTTGCAGCTGATTTCCTCGAATGCATTGTTGTTTTTTTTGTTTTTTTTTTGTTTTTTTTTGTCGTTCTCAACGGATAACAAGCACTTGATGTAGATAGGTCGTATTTTAATTAAATACTGCAACCCGATCCTTCAGATATATGTATCCCGACGCGAGATGTGTCATTTTGAAATTGATTTTATTATCTCTGGAGCACTAAGAGTACGTATTGTAGTCTGGAGTGTGCACTCTTTACAGAATGCTATTATTTTTACTCGATTGTAACTAAATATCAGTAATAATTTGATCCAATATTGGTATTCTTAGTCTCATAGCGCTGAAGATATCGTTATACTTTACTCAATTCAGCATAACTCAACATAAACATATAGACAATTTTGTTTCTCATAGCGTTTAAATGTCAATTTCCATAGTTTGGAATGCATTTGATCAAGAACTTACATAAACACTGTAATTAACTTTTGTTTGATGCCCTGGAGCTCATGCATACAGATCTAGGATTGGGCTCCGGATTTATCTTGGATGAGTGCCGAGTTCAGGTTCTATTTTGCCGATTTCAGGTTCTGTTTTGCTGCGGTTTGAAATTTGTAACGAGTAAAACAATAGATAAATAATATCATCGTACCACAGAACTGAACCAGGCGCCAAATCATCAAGAAATCAATCAATGAAATTTATTTTCGCAAGTACATTCCAAACAATTCCTTTCCAATTCCACTGAAGCTGTGATTGGAGTTCATGTTTGCCAGGTATTTTCAATCAATTATCTCTCGGTCAGCTCACACCTGTGATGGAATCGCGCTGCTAGCAAGTAAAGACAGAAACAGAAAACAATCATCCTTGGGATTTAAGCGCCACAACACCACCCAACATCAGCGGAAATTGTTCATCACAGACTCACAGCTGGTTCGTTAAAAGGACGGCACGGCAGGTCTTCCAAACTGCCGCGGTAGTCTTGTTCCCCGAAGATCACAACACACACACTACATCGAAAACGAAAGGGACACTGCGGTATGCCGTACCCGTATGGCTTGGGTCACTTATTTTTCCGTTTTTTGTGTCTCCTCTGTTTACCGTCATCCACTGACTTATTTGTTCGCATGGTCCTTTTTTTGTTTTGCTGCGGTGCACAAATTCCGAGACCGGTACAAACTTTCCCAATTTCAAAGCAATGCTCTTCCTCGGTCTGTGTTGTGTGCGGCTGTCCGCACGGCGCAGCACGGTCTCATGTTCTGGTGCTCCGGTGTTGGCAGTGAAAAAGACGACATAACGCTGAAGTAATTTACAGTGACCCAGAATTTAAAAGTACCGGCGAGACCGGCAAACTATTCGAGAAGGAAGCGTGACAGATGCGAAAGTCATGCGGAATGTGAGTACGTACTATGGCTTATGCCGTGCCGCTTTCAGGCTTATGCTGAACGATCAAAGTCCAGCG
>KZ068698.1:171412-191005 GCA_002091845.1 Anopheles cracens
ATAACATCCTATTTACTAGAACATAAATATTGTACAAAAGCATACCTCTGTACCTGGACAGTGTATATTCTTTACGAAATGCTGCCTGTGAACGTACTCCTTCCACAAGCACTTTGGCTGTGTGTAAGTGGTTTGTCTGTGTGTTTGTGGATGTGATAGTCTTTATGTGACCATCTAGCTACGCCTAGCTAACACGCTAACTATCTACACAACGATGAAACACGGAACAACATCGTCCCTACAACTAGGGAGTATTCTATCGCGTCGCACACACACACACACACGCGTGAGTCATCCACTCCGAGCGGTATGTGCAACACTTCCCGTAACGTTTACTACCATCTTTAGCAGATTCCACCCATTGTTGGTGCGAGTTTCCTTCGCTCCCACCCGGAATCGGACCTGAGGCTAGGCGTCCATCGCAACGCACACTACAACAACACTCCCGGCCTAACCCGTTTCATTCTTTTCCGCTGTAAGTGATTCTGGAATAAAATTCAGCCAAAAGTAAGGGGTTATTAAAACGTAGTAATTTAGTTTGTTGTTTTGAGCTGTACACCACAGAAAAAAACACACTTAACATAAAGCCGAAAGGACAGTAGAGCAAAGAAGCGGACGATATAAAGCTACCGATAGCAGTAAGCGGAGATGAAAAGCAGCAACACATAGGAGTAAGCATAGGAAGCATAGCGGATTGTGCAGGGAGAGATCGTGGCGTTCCGTGAACTGGCGCACAGCATACATTCGCTCAATCGCATCTTCTGTGTCGTTCTAGTTTCTAGGGGGCAGTGAAAGCTACACATCCGTGGCAATCTTGCCTGACCGCAATCGGGTTCTGCGTGCGGTTATCTACACCGCAGGCGTCAAAACGATGCATCTGCTGCAACCGAAGCTCATGAGCCGGTTCAACGCCTGTACGCTACCCTTTCGGCACGTCCGGAGATCATAATACTAACACGTTCGCACAAAATCGGGCGAATATTCTTATCACTACAGACACCCCATTGTGCGGTGCATGTGTATGTGTGTGTCTGTGTCTTGCGATTAACGAAGTTATTGTGGTCAACACGATTACGTTTCTGTAATCTTTAGAATTTTGAAAACTCTAGAAGCCAATCGAAGAGAACCGAGTCGTCAGAGTCGTGTCCACCGAAAATGGCATGCGCGACGTCGTCCGGAACGTGGAGCGATAGCGCTACTAGTCGGTCGGCAACTCTACCACGCGAGTTCATCTATGAGGACTTTTTGAAGAACCTCTCTATCATCGTCTCCCGACTATAACCCAAATATTGCGACCACATTCCGAGCACAAAAAAGCATTAGAAGCAAGCGTCAGATTAGCGAGTGCGATCGATGGGTGGATGGAGTGCGCAAACCGAGCTCGAATCGAAGCGGTGTGGTGTGGTGTTAAGTGCTAGGTAGGTGCGAGCGATACAGCGATTCTGTACACTGGAAGCCGGGCCCGCCCGCGCAGCCTACAGGATGCCGTAGCAGTATCTGCGCTCGGCGTACAGCCGAAACACCGGGTTGTCGGCGATGTAGGCTTCCAGTATCAGGGACGACACAGACGCATGAGTGAGTAGTGGAGATTTTGCATTAATACCTGAACTGGCCAGCGTCGCCCGCCGCTCGTGCTGCAGCTGTCCGTTCATCGGCTTACCGTCGGTTGGGTTCTCTGGTGTAGCGGGATGATGAGGATGAAAGAAAAAAGAGATGTTTAGAGTATTACTAACTGGTTGATATAATTCGAAAAGAACTAAACGTGTTGGAACAGAAGAAACCTGAACAAACGATTGACTTCAGATGATCACCAGCTTTCGATTGTGAGTAGGTACTGGTAAAACTTGGAAACAGTCTAAAAGTAACATTGAAAGATGCTGAAATTGCAGCTACAAGTTCCTAGCTGTTGATATTATTAAATATTTGCCAAGACGTTAGTCCAACTCAACACATGAGCTTTGGAATTTAAAAGCTCAATTTTGGGTATCCCGGTCTTCAGTACGGGAAGCTGTTCTCTTCAACTTCTTCTACTAAACTTTAAGTGTTACTTCTTCTGACAGTGATCTTTCCAACACCTGTACGTTTTAAATTCTTGTATTTAACTGCTTAAATTTATTATGCCTGATATTGGTTCATACGGTTTGTTATAAATAGAAAATCCTTGGGGACCGAAATCTGAAAACATTACCTCTCCAAACATACGCAAATGTTCTTGGAGTCAATTTTCTGTTTTATTGAAGATAGAATTACTCATTTTCGATCGATTTCGAAACTGTTTTCCGTAGAAGTATGTCTCAAGTACACCCAAAAGAAGCTTTCACGAAAGCTCCTACCGATGATGCGATTGTAAACTCGGGAAAGCTCGGAACTTTGAAGTTATCAATTCTTACTGTCTTCTATACTTTTCTCTGCAAAGCGATTAAGTTGTACACGTTCTAGATCTAGATTCTAGAGTTGTATAAGGAATAATTTGAAAAGCTTTATAAAACAGTCAATGAAGATTAGATGGCTTAGTCTGGGTGTTTAGATATTCGAACGCTAACAACCTGTTTCAATTACTGCTCTAAGTTTGCTCCAGTTGTACTTACCACAATCCCAGGCCGCATGTGCCAACGGTTCTCGGTTGGGTTCTCTGGTGTAGCGGGATGATGAGGGTGAAAGAAAAAAGAGATGTTTAGAGTATTACTATAAGTGGTTGATATAATTCGAAAAGAACTAAACGTGTTGGAACAGAAGCAACCTGAACAAACGATTGACTTCAGATGATCACCAGCTTTCGATTGTGAGTAGGTACTGGTAAAACTTGGAAACAGTCTAAAAGTAACATTGAAAGATGCTGAAACTGCAGCTACAAGTTCCAAGCTGTTGATATTATTAAATATTTTCCAAGACGTTAGTCCAACTCAACACATGAGCTTTGGAATTTAAAAGCTCAATTTTGGGTATCCCGGTCTTAAGCACGGGAAGCTGTTCTCTTCAACTTCTTCTACTAAACTTTAAGTGTTACTTCTTCTGACAGTGATCTTTCCAACACCTGTACGTTTTAAATTCTTGTATTTAACTGCTTAAATTTATTATGCCTGATATTGGTTCATACGGTTTGTTATAAATAGAAAATCCTTGGGGACCGAAATCTGAAAACATTACCTCTCCAAACATACGCAAATGTTCTTGGAGTCAATTTTCTGTTTTATTGAAGATAGAATTACTCATTTTCGATCGATTTCGAAACTGTTTTCCGTAGAAGTATGTCTCAAGTACACCCAAAAGAAGCTTTCACGAAAGCTCCTACCGATGATGCGATTGTAAACTCGGGAAAGCTCGGAACTTTGAAGTTATCAATTCTTACTGTCTTCTATACTTTTCTCTGCAAAGCGATTAAGTTGTACACGTTCTAGATCTAGATTCTAGAGTTGTATAAGGAATAATTTGAAAAGCTTTATAAAACAGTCAATGAAGATTAGATGGCTTAGTCTGGGTGTTTAGATATTCGAACGCTAACAACCTGTTTCAATTACTGCTCTAAGTTTGCTCCAGTTGTACTTACCACAATCCCAGGCCGCATGTGCCAACGGTTCCAGCTTCGGTTCCGTCACCGTCGTCTGCTGCACATCATCCTTGACGCACCGGATAAGGAACATGGTGCTGGCGCCGAACAGTGGCGGAATGCCGGCCAGTATGAACGGCAGCTTGTACGAGCCCGTCAGGTCGTACAGCTTGCCGGCCACGGGCGGTCCCAGCGTCAGCGGCAGCGAGCACATGCCGAGCAGAAACCCGATGGCTTGCGTTGCTCCCCGCGGCCCACAGATGTCGTACGCGATCGGGCCCAGCAGCGAGATGAAGCACCCGTCGAACAGGCCCATCGCGAGCGCAATCGCCAGCAGCAGCGGGAACGACCCCGTCGCCGGCAGACACATGGTCAGCGTGCCGATCAGCACGAACGACATCTGCTGCAGCAGCACGCGGTTGACGCGCGGCATATCGGCGATAAAGCCGAAGATGAGCCGGCCCAACCCGGACGTGATACCGATGCACATCACCGGCAGGTTTTCATTCTCGCCGGGGAAGTTGTCCAGCACGAACTTGCCCATATGCACGTACGGCACGAAGTACCCGAACAGCGCGATCGGAATCGAGACGGCCCAGATGATGTACCGGCGCTTCTTCCAGTTGTCGAAGTTGATGAACGACCGCAGGAAGGTGTTGACGGCCGAACGGCCCGGTTTCACCTTCGGCGGCGGTGGCGGTGGCTGCAGCGGTTTGTACAGCAGCGCGCAGAAGATGACGAAGCTCGAGATGACGGCCAGGATGCGGAAGGATGTCGCTAGCCCGGTGTGCTCCACCAGGTAGTTGAGGCAGACGGGCATGACGGCGGTGAAAACGCTCGAGCCGGCCGTCACGATACCGTTCACCAGGCCGAGGTACCGCTTGAAGTAGTGGCCGAGGATCGCGAGCGACGGTGTGTAGGCCAGGGCGGCCCCCAACCCGAACATGATGCCGTACGTGAAGTACAGGGCGGCCACACTGTGCGTGAAGAAGGACGACAGGAACATGCCGCTGCACGTCAGCAGCCCACCGATGAAGGTCGTCCGCCGCAAGCCGATCTTGTCCGTCAGGATGCCGGACACCGGCGACAGCAGAAACGTCGTGCCGATCGTGAGCGAACCGACCAGGGCTGCAGAAGCCGAAAAAAACGAAAAACAAACAACATTCAGTACCACAAATGACAAATAACTCCCCTCGGGAACTGTTTTCGAGACCTTTGACAACCTCCACCTCACACCAAAAATGCATCCCGTATAATCAAAATAACCCCGGGTGTTGTTTACCACAAGCCGAAAGGAAGCCAAATCAACAGAGTGCGCGCACGCGTGCGAATCCAACCTACATCGGGTGTGTTTGTTGAAAGAGCCGGCACGGCAAACACAAACCCGGCAGCCGACTTCAAAGCAGCACGGCTCCACCACGCCACCTAATCACGGCCTTTAATTGCCCCTCCGGATCAGCCGCCACAACAACACACAACAATCCTTTGTGCGAGACAACAGCAGCAGCATGAACCACATTGTTATCAATGAACTACGCCGCGCTTTGTGTTGGAGCGGAGGTCTTAGGACGGAAAGTAAAAGTTTCCCGTGGTGGAAGGAACACTACCATCTTGGAAGATTATGCGAGCAGCAGAGGTAGGTATTCCTATCTGATTTAGTTTCCATGCACGATCGTTATCAGCCATCATTAAAGCGGTTTTACTTATTTCAATGTTTCTATGGTTATTTTTTGTGAAAATTCATTGCCATTTTGTTAAACACTTTGTATGAAAATGATGTAGTGAAAAATATTATAAAAACATGTTAAGATTATTGCATAAAGAATATAAAGAAAGCAAGAGGAGATAAATTTGAATCGGATATAGTAAGTGACAAAGAACAATGCAAAAAGACATAATTTATCGAAAAATGGATGAAGAAATTTAAGTTTGTCATAGTCATGGTTAATAATAAGAATATAAAACAAATATTCATACATCCGAAATGTAAAATGAATTGAATTGAATCGATCAACACATTAAGGTTCTACACAAACTGCTTTCAGATTGAATGAAATGTTCAAAAATTAAGCAATAAGGAATTAATTATATTTTTTCTGCCCATTTTATCTTTAATTCTCTAAAAGAGCTGTTAATCAGAACAACATAAAGAGATTTTCTGATGCGACAAATTCGAATTATCATTTACAAAATGTTATTGTGATAAAATGTTTTATAAAATCGGTAAAAATTTAATAAATTTTGATAAACTGTTAACAATAATAATGAATATTTCAAATTTCAAATGCCAGTTAGTACATGAAACAGGATGATAAGAAAGTAAAGTATAACCATTGTGAATCAATAAATACAACATATTTACAAAAACAAGAAAACAATACAATAGAAATGATAGAACATTAAAAATAATAAATTGGAAAAATGTATAGAAAACAAAGAGTAGAAATAAAAACGATAGAAAACGTATGACCAAATGTAATAAATGAAATAATAGGTATTGTTGTGGATGGATCCTTGTCCTCTGGGGACTCGACGTTTGACAGCGGGGGCTGTCAACGATCGACGCCCCCAGGACAAGCCACAACAACACGGCGAGAGAGGTAGCGCTCTCTCGCTACAGTGCGCGTATTGTTATCAGTGTCTGTGATAATAAAGTACCTGTTTGTGTTACAGTACATTTCTGTTATGCGTGTTTTATTGTGAACCCTCAGTTCATAACAGGTAAGATTAATTTTGCTAAGTTTTATCACCAAGCGCACCTCAACAAAAATAAGTGAAGACCGTAAATTAGAGTTCGTAAAAACGAACGAATCAATAACTCCAATGTACATCAAAACATATAAATAGCAATGTTACTGAACCAGTGCAAGACAGATATCTTCCACTTCAAGGAAAAGTTCGACCGGAAAATCATACGGATCAAAATGCACTAATCCATCTAGGAAGGTCATTAACCTCCAGTGAACAACATCATTCCATTCCGGCTGCCCATCGAATTATCCGCCGGGCACGAGTCCGCCGGTTCGTTTTGTTAAACCGCATGTTTAAGGAGTCGTAAATCCTGTTCCGAGTGATGAAAACACGGCCAAGCCCTTGTCAAACGCACCGCCTTAAGGATAATGCCTCAACACGCGCAACACCCATCATGCTGAGCAATTCACCGCCACCAGCTGGCGCTGCATCGACGAACGGCAGACCGGTAGACCAAACAGAAAATTATGTTATGATTTATTGGAAGCGTAATTGGATTTGAAATGCACCACACAGCGGTGGACCAGATCGAACCGATCGGCTGCCATGTAAGGATTCCCCGCCAATGCTTTTCTTCGAATCATACGCCCCGTGGCTGAGGGG
This sequence comes from Anopheles cracens, assembly GCA_002091845.1. Classification (NCBI taxonomy): domain Eukaryota; kingdom Metazoa; phylum Arthropoda; class Insecta; order Diptera; family Culicidae; genus Anopheles; species Anopheles cracens. The sequence continues at coordinate 178,314 of KZ068698.1, forward strand.
AGGGTCTTTCACATCACCCACTTTGTACGAATTAGTGGCAAAATTGTGAATGGTAGAATTACTGCCAGCTGGTCCGACGCTCCCACGTGGCGGGACGGAAATGAAACATAATCCACCGAGCACCACCGATGGCCGCTGGGATGGTGGGACGCGCCGGTTTGATCGGCTTAACCGATCGTTGTCTTCGAAGCATAGTGTTTTTTTTTCTTATTTGTCCACTCCCCGGAGGGCGCTTTCCGGAGCGGTATGGAGCAGCCTGGAGCGAAAGGTGTAAAATGAGCTATGTAATATGTATTCTCGCCAGCAACGTTGCGTGTGGCACAAGTTCCACCGGTAGAATGGAGCCCGGAGAGCTTCTGAAGAGGCCCGGTTTTGCCACTGGGTTGCCATTGTGGTTTTTGGTGCTTCAACACTTCCAACACCGTACGGAAGCCATACCAGGTGGAGAGTTGAAGTTGTTACCTCAGAGCCGTGCACGCGGTGGTCGGTGCAGTACGTCAACAAACTTTAGCGCTATAAATATGGTCAGCTGGGGTGGCATCCGGATAGACGACAATGTCGTCAAAGCGGTGGAAACGATCTCTCCCTCTCCCATGGCGTCAAACTGCGTAACGGAACGGAAGTGACGGCTAGATGCTCTTCTAACGTTTACAGGGCGCGCTTTCAACACCCGAGTAAAGATGTTCTAGGCATCGTTTTGTTGCAAATGGTGAGATAATAGGCTAATGGTTTTAAAAGTTTAATTATTTTTTTTAATTATAAAAAAAAAACATTTGTGGAAGCTAACCTAAAATTATTTTGGAGTTATGTGAGCACTAACAGAATCAATTTCAAATTTATTCTCCTGTAAGAAATCCAATCGAGTCTCCGAAATTGTCTTGCTATCTGATACAACTATCGTAAATGACTGGAATGAGGCCAAAGTTTACTTGTTGGTTGTAGTTAATGTGTATGTATCATTCAATACACATAGCATAACGTGTTAAGGATAGTCACAAGAAATAGTAACTAGTACGATGTTCAATATTCATGCCACAAACTGCTTCATTTAATGTTTACTGCCCTGTACCTTGGGACATAACATCGTGGTTTGGCTAGTCGACACGAGAGGGCGTTAGGAGATTAGTAGGCAGATAGAAGACGGTGTTCCCAAATAAGTAATAGGGAGTTGCAAGCGCACTGAACTGTAGATACGTGCTTGCGAGAAATAAACCAGAGTAAATGTGCATGTTCCAGAGTAAATGTTCCAGTATCTATTATCAAATTCACAGAGAGTAAGTTAGGTTAGCTTAACTAAACAAAACGCTTCTCTTTTACATTTGCAGCACAACCACAAGACCACCAGTTCTTCCATCTGCATTGTAAACCCTCCAACTCAGCTGTGTCCCAGCATGAATGCATCCCATTATCAGATAGCAAAAGTGACAGCAACCTAAACCGTGCACTTGAGTGCTAATGAGCCATAACTTAAGCAAATAATGTGTAGCAGAGGCAACATTTGAGAACGATCTCTCTCTGTCCCTCTCGTGAGTGGATCAACCCACACCAGCGACTGATAGCAGCACACAGCGACGCAAGAATGTTACCCTTTTACAACGACATTCCAGTGCCCGGAGACTGTTTACCCGTTAAATACCAGCCGGCACCAGCCTACCAGCACCTGCCACCTACCACTGCACTGTACCTTGGGACATAACATCGTGGTTTGGCTAGTCGACACGAGAGGGCGTTAGGAGATTAGTAGGCAGATAGAAGAAGGTGTTCCCAAATAAGTAATAGGGAGTCGCAAGCGCACTGAACTGTAGATGCGTACTTGCGAGAAATAAACCAGAGTGAATGTACATTCCAGTACATTCTATCAAATGCACAGATATTAAGTTATGTTAGCTGCTTACTAGCTTAGCTGAACAGAACGCTTCTCTTTTACATTTGCAACACAACAATGGACTACAAGCTTCATCTGTATTGTAAACCCCGCAGCTCAGCTGTGTTCCAGCATGAATGCATCCCTTTATCAGATAGCAAAAGTGACAGCAACCTAAACTGTGCACTTGAGTGCTAATGAGCCATAACTTAAGCAAATAATGTGTAGCAGAAGCAACATTTGAGAACGATCTCTCTCTCTGTCCCTCTAGTGAGTGGATCAACCCACACCAGCGACTGATAGCAGCACACAGCGACGCAAGAATGTTACCCTTTACAACGACATTCCAGTGCCCGGAGACTGTTTACCCGTTAAATACCAGCCGGCACCAGCCTACCAGCACCTGCCACCTACAGGAAGTAATAGGGTAATGCACAAATGTGAGCAGTAGTTTTGAATGAATGAAACAAACAACGTGACTAAGTACGCAGTAAACGGCACGCTGTAAGTGCGCGTTAGCGATGAATTATTGAAAAGATCGAACACCGGTTTAGGTCCGTCAGCCTTCCCTCGGCGCCGGCCGCCTACTACGTCAGCGGAGTTTAAGCAAATAACAGGTGATACGTAAGCGGCAAGGTTGCAGCAGCCAGTGCGTGCTTAGATGTGACCGGAGAAATGGAAGTGACGTTTCCGTCTATACCGACCACTTGTTGTGCAAAAGTTGGCGTACGAGAAAATACAAAAACATGTTTATTTACTAATGCTCCACCTTCGGGAGCAGCAAATTTCGCGTTGTTTCACTTTAGAAATATTTTTGTTTTACATCTTGCGCTTGAAGATAACGCAACCCCAAAACATAACCCTAAATCAAGTGGACCCAACAGCACAACGGATGGGGTTTGTGATGTCAAAATAAGGCGTCCACTTGATGAGAACGTGCCCGACTAAATTTTGAGCAATTGTGTCGAGTCGCGGACGTGTACGCTCAATGCCCGGCCAACGCACCGGGAATTCGCGTTCCAGCGTCTCTACTGCCGCAAGATACGGCGGAATGATCGACTCGAATAATCTATCAATTGAACCCCCATTCCCGCCGGGGAACGACGTGCGGATGCTATCGTACGATCAATCGATACCGGAGATCTTCTATCTCCATCCGTCCGCGTCGAAGCCATTAATTGATACGTGCTGCTCTGGCGAGGGTGTATCGCGTCTTCAAGCGCTAAAATTGGCCCCAGCGTTCTAGAACAACGCCGCAAGATGCGATTGGAAGTGCGTACGAAACGGCAGACGAGCGTCAACGCGGGTTGTCCAACACCGGGGCCGGGAATGATTGGCACGTGTCAGGAAGCCTTTCGACACAAAACGGCAATGGCTCAAAACTGCGCACACCACGGTCACATAACGCGCTCCGGCGTCAGAAAGCGGGAGTTGACGATTATCCTCCCAGGTAAGCGCCTCCTGCCGGGAACTGCGTCACCGGGAGCACTCGCGAGTTCTTTGTGGTCGAGATGATCATGCCATTGAAGACTTCGTCCGCAATCCGATGCTTCGGACACTGTTTTGCGAGACGCAAAATCTTTCGAGCAATCTATTTTTATTGTTGGTTCAATGTTTTTTTTTTCGTTCACGTTTATGCTGCTGCGCGTGTGATGTGTGTGTGGTGTATTTTGGGAGGGGGGAGACATTCTTCTTCTCGCGTTTTCATCGCATCTCTACTGATTGCTTTCGCTAAATCGTGCGACAAACGTCAACGGCAACAACAGAGGTGAAAACAAATTTCGAGGGGCTCGCTCACAGCGCGCATTAGTATCACCCGCTCTATAGGAGATATCTTGAAACGCACATTTGTTTTGTGTCTAGGGTAAAGTGCATTGTTTTCTTCGGATGACCATTGAAGTAGGCGGAATGTGATGATCGATCACACTCGGCCCTGATAGCAGGAGCCATTCCGACGCCTACTACGAGTCCGGTTGTCAAGTCGAGATACCCGAATTGCTAATCTTCACCAATCCATTGGTGTATGTGTGTTATTCAAAGTGACCTGACACGCCGCTCGAGAACACTCGAAACACTCGAGCCACCCGATGCTAATCTCATATCTACACTCCATCAACGACGGCGATCTCTAGCCGCGCATCGTCGCCCTCTTCGTGTAATAATCGTCATAAAACAACAACCAAGTGCAGCTGGACCATCCTCCATGGCAACACACCGGTGGGAAGAGTTGTTTACCAAACAACCAGGGTGTACAGCCAGGTTGGTCCCCACCCCGTATCAGGTATGACTTTAATTTGATGCGAATTATATTTGCATATTATTTTACCGCAGCACAACAGCACAAAAGCCCGACTCCGGCCTGACTGGAAGCTTCCTCCTGCCATCTCCAAACAGACTTCTCCTCGTAACCCCTACGAGCGCGTGTCGTAAATTCCTGCCTCCTATGCCCGTGGGTAAGTGAGTGGGCTATAAAACTAATCCATCGTTGTCCCGTCCACTCTGAGCGTTCTGTCACGCGGGTACATAAGAGTTCACCCCGTAGTAATTGTGAGGACGGCTTTACGAAGATCCATCTCCTGGGCGGTCGTTCAACCGGCGTGCGGAAAGTGTTACGGAAGCCTCATGTCCTATCTCTCGGCGTCGGCGACGGCCATTGTGTAATGGAGAAGTAATCACGACACAGGACCGATGCTTCCTCCGGTGCTCTTATCAACCGTCCGTCCGAAGACAACGAGACTTGCACGGGTTTTTGTTTGTTTTGGTTCGATTCCTGCCTGCGCTCGAAATCTAGCCGCTGCCCGAGCCCTCTCTCACCGGGGACGCTTTAATTGCCGAACAGACACCATCTATGCATGAGTGGTACAGGTCATGTATGGGTGCAGCGCGTTCTCCGTCGCCTACTATCTCCTTCACGGTTGGGAAGATCGGATGAGACAGATTTTTTGTTTTTTGAAAAAAGGTCGTCGTCCATAAATTAGCAAACCGATAAGGAGTTGAGTAATGAAAGTTAGATTTGAAAGTCGGCCACATAATTGCATCATCCGCAGGGAACTCCGCGGGGTGAGCAATGTCTCGGGCCCAAACCAACCTTGCCCTTGCCAATTTTCCCCGCCAAGATGGCGCGCCCGCGCGCCAATACTTCAACCGGCTATTTTTGATACGCGTTTCAGAGGTATTTGCTCACAACACACACACACACCCATACACACACGGCAGGTTTGCGAGGCAAAACAAACGCGATCGCCCGCACCGATAACGTCCGATAACTTCCAGGATGAATCACCCAGGCGTCTCCACCGGTGCCGTTGGGCCACGTGGAGCCAACCGTTCCAAACTTACCCGCCTTGCTGGACGCTTCGTTGTCGCCGATCTCCTGCAGCTGCTTCTGGAGGCTGAGGTACACCACGCTGTACGTGTTGATCACCCCGAACAGCACGCCGTTGCAGAGGAAGGCACCGATCATGACGAGCCAGGCGCGGGTTCCACCGTCAGGGGGTTCGTGCGTGGCCGGCTGCCCATCAGCATCCAGCAGCGGCACGGCCACCTTCTTGCCGTGGTCCTTGCCGAGCCCGGCATGGCCCCCGTTCAGCGCCGGATGATGGTGTCCGTTGGCCGTCGCACCCTTCACTATCACCGGCGCAACACTGTCCTTAACGATTCTTGAGTTCTCGGTCATGGTCACACACACACACAAAAACACACGCGCAAAGCCGAATCGCGGGATCGATCGCAGCCTTGATCGTAATCGCCTGACCCCGCGGTTGAACCGGGTGAGCCCCTTTATCAGCGACTCGCGACGCGATGATCACGCACTCGGAGCACCACCGGAACTAGCACCGGACACTGGAGCACGCGGTCCGCTCGCAGGACATTATCACTGGGACCGCGGGCGTACAGCGATCGGTCGGTGTCGCGCGCGCCGTTGCCACCGGGTTGCCGGAACGTCCGCACGGGAGCAGTGGCTGTTGCGGCGGGAGCGGATACTTTCGACCGGATTCGACCACGACGACGACGACGACGACCGCAAGAGCGCGAGTGAAGCGACGGTGTCGTTATGCGATCGGAGCATGTCCCGGCAGCAGCTTTAAATAGAAGTAGAAGAAAGTGGAATCACGGCGCGTTTGCGGGTGTGCGCCACCCCCTTGTCTCGCGCACACACACACACGCAGAAGGGCGCGCGCGCACGTCATCTCCGAGCGCACGACGAATGACTCCCCGATCGGAACCGACTGTTCCGGTGCGTGTTTCGTGTGTATTTGTGTGGCGAGTGGCGCTGCTGGGAAAATACACGCGGTCGATCGGGTTTGCCGAACGCGGACAACACAGTGGACCACAACTCTCGGTACGCACGCACGCAAAGGGTTGCTTTTTATTTGCTGTCTTGGTTCCTGAGCACACTGAGGGGGTGAGTTCAGTTCGCGTTTGGAGTGATAAGTGCGTGGAATTGCGCACAAAGAAACAAAGCACGAACGCGGTAATAGGGAAAACCTCTTGAAGCGACAACAAACCCTCTGAAAAGCGAGAAACGCTCTGTAAGCGGTGAAAGCGCACTAGTTGAGAAAAACTACCTAAGTGAATTGACCGCCGTAACCAAGAAAATTATCACTAAGCATGAAATCTTTGGACAATCGATATCTTTTTGATCGAAATTTCAACTCGTTTTATAAGAGATGAAGTGGTTCTTTTTCTGTATGTAAGTAAGTAAGTATGTTAAAAGTTTCATAAACATTCTCAAAGATGTGATTGTTTATTGTTACCAGAACACCATTTTTAGCGTACAAATCGGAATAATTGGGGCAAATTTTATATTTTGGAACAAAAACAAAGTGTTCTGGCTTTTTAAAACACTCACTCAATAATAATAGCTCCATAACTCTTAAAAGACAAAGATAGTTTCTATAACACTACTTCTTTAGAAACACTACTTTGGAGAAGAGAAAACCCCTTAACCACTATGAAGAAAACCACTTTGAAAAAAGGAAAAATCTTTTTAAATCTTACAGATTTCGTGTTTTCCACAAAAAGAAGGAAACAAGTCCTAATCTTGATAATAAAATAGGAATTATTGTCATTTATTATGCTCCATCACTATAGAGGAAACGTCCATACAAAAAAAATATGATAATAAATGCAAAAAAAATCTATTTGTACAAGATAAGGACAGGCAAATCTATGGATGCAAAATATTCTGTTTACCACAGTAGGCCCCAACGAAAACGACGTCACCGTTTGTTTACGTTCGCACACATTCACCAACACATATCTTATCGCGATTTTTTGCTGCTACCGACACACACATGCTCACCCGCTCATCGCAGGATGCAACAGCAGAACCGGAAGCAACGGGTTGGGGGAGAGTCAGATATTATGCAAGCGACCGGCGCCGCTGACAGCGCGGGGCGAAGTGCAAACGTGGCTGTGTGTGCGAGCTTTCATTGACACTCCGCGCGTGCTATTATTATCGATCGAAACGGAATGGCGCGTATCGTGATGGCGTGCACGCGGTTCACGCTCAACACATGGCGGCGAAACCTTACCCCACGTACACTAACAGCACAGCTACTAACACTAACACACCCACACTCGGCACGGCGCGAATCGATGCGTTGGCGTGTTCGGCATGTTGCGCAAAGAGCGAAAAAAAAACAACACAACCGGGAAGCTTCTATTTTTACTTCCAGAATCACGTGTAGTGCAACCGTTTGGCGCCCGTCCCGGTACGCTAGTAGTGACCGTGAAAATGAATCAACCGAATACTATGCCGGGAGCGACGGAAGCGACGGTGAAGAAAAAATGGCGTCAACAGTGCCCTGCAGCGGGAGCGAACACGCGTTTATCGGCACGGCTTTCCGGGCACTTTGATTTCCAGCCAACGCACCTTCATTAATGGGAAATCCGGCGGGAACTACGATCCGCTATCTTATCGGAGATAATCTTATCACGCGCGTCATTACATCAACAAGTTTGAGAAATGTCGGAGCACTGTTTATTGACACATTTAGTCACCGGTTTCGGACAGAGCAACAGAGAGACCACGGGCCGAAAAGGGGTCCAATGGGATTACTACCACTAGCTTCTGTCCGAGTGGACGAGTTCTGTTTGTTTACTTTGAAAGTAAATGTTTGGTTTAGTTACCGCATCGCGCCGTCTTTTGAAGGTTTCTCTTTGAGCAAAGTCGAAAAAGAAGTGCAGAACTATATTCTGCGCCTTTTTCCGAGCTCTTCTGAGCTTCGACTGGAGAGCGTGAAAGAGATACACTGTACGAGAATATGCAGAGCACAGTAGAAAAGAGTCGATTATCAATATAAACGAATTGACTCTCAAAAACCGTTGATAAAGAATCCTTAGAGTGCTCGAAAGAATCGAAAAGAAGTCAGCTCTGTAAATGATTTGGAAAAGAGCCGATTCTCGAAAATCATTTGAAGCGAGTTGACTACTATGATGACTCAAATAAGTATCTTAACTTAAGGATCTATAAATCCAAGAGCTACTGCTTCAATTCAACGCGCAAGTACAAAGAGTCAAAAAGTCACAATGAAAACGTCCGGAATCGTGTTGATTCGCCACCCCTGGCATATCGCTACAGCACACATACTACCCTTTGTTAAGCCCCCTTAAGTGGGCAAAGTCAAGAGCAGGCCGGCTGCTCCTTATATCATACAATGTATTGCATGTCCAACCAGTTCATTTAATTGATATGGTAGTCATCCGAGATGAAAGAAAAGGGTCAAATCCGTCAATGAATTAATCTATTACCAATTTTTCTTTAATTGAGGCGTTCGGGACAGCGTTAAATGGTAAAAAAACACAGAAAAGAAGCATACTTCAATATAAGTAGGACCCAACCGAATAAGGCTACCGCTGCTGCCGGGAAGCAAGAGTAATTTTTTGCGCAAGAAGACCGGAACACATAATGGTGAAGCAATTTTGCTCTATTCCACCGCCGTCACGCCAGCCTTCTTGAAGTTACCGGCGACGGATTTCACGACCGGTGTCAGTTCTGACAGCTGCCTGGTAAGGTCCTCCACGCTGGCCTTACCTTCGTCGGTCGTCGAGCTCTCGGCGCTCAGAAGCTTCAGTACAAGATCTATCGAATATTGTGGAGAAAAAAAGAGTCAAACAATACGATTCTGCGGGATGCTGAATGTCCCAAACGTACCGTGGTAGTTGTTGAACAATTTCGACTCCTCGGCGCTTAACACCGTCTGCAGGTAGCTTAAAATGGCAGACACGTGCCGGCCGGAAGCGTGCAGCATGGTTTGCGTGGCGACGGTGAAGATGATCAGCGCGGCGAGATGGAGCACCAGCGCCGGATCGGTACAGTTCGTGAGCTGCTCCAGCAGACCGTGCTTGTGACAAAGTATTAAATTCCTGTAAAATGTCGCCCCCGAATGGGGAAGGTAGAGGTGAGAAACAACGATAATCATACCACACCATAGACAACTTCTCATCGAATGCCGCGGGAGGACCCAGACCGCGACTAATCTAACTTAATTAATGTTCAATTTAGCCAACATAAGCGAAGCAGCGAACGCAGCATTACGAACGGTTCGATACGCCGCGCGAGGGCCGAGCCGACCGAGAACCGGCAAATTAAAATTCGTTATCTACTTAATTGAACCTAATCGACGGGCGGAGTTGTTCCGCAAGAGAGCGAGAACGAGCGAAAAAAAGAAGAAAAACTGCTTCCCCCCTTTCCTGCACTTACCTATCCTTCTTCTTGTCGATCTTCTTCAGCATCATGCTGCACGCCTGCATCGCCTTGTCCGTCTTCTCGAGGAACTCCTCGACGGTCTCGCTGCCCGTTAGCGCCTTGCACAGCGTCTGCAGCGGTCCCCGATACTCGGCATCGCTGTCGTTCGCAATCTTGTTGCGCTGTTCGGCCGTCAGCGAGGCGCTAAAGTTGGTGTTAAGATTGCATTCGGCCGCCACGTACAGGCATATCTCGTTGCAGACGTCCGTGCCGAGCGTTTTGAGTTATCATACAATGTATTGCATGTCCAACCAGTTCATTTAATTGATATGGTAGTCATCCGAGATGAAAGAAAAGGGTCAAATCTGTCAATGAATTAATCTATTACCATTTTTTCTTTAATTGAGGCGTTCTGGACAGCGTTAAATGGTAAAAAAACACAGAAAAGAAGCATACTTCAATATAAGTAGGACCCAACCGAATAAGGCTACCGCTGCTGCCGGGAAGCAAGAGTAATTTTTTGCGCAAGAAGACCGGAACACATAATGGTGAAGCAATTTTGCTCTATTCCACCGCCGTCACGCCAGCCTTCTTGAAGTTACCGGCGACGGATTTCACGACCGGTGTCAGTTCTGTCAGCTGCCTGGTAAGGTCCTCCACGCTGGCCTTACCTTCTTCCGTCGTACATTGGCGGGCGGAATGAGAGATTCGAACGCAACTTCTGCGTCACGCTCGTTAAACTGACGGTGGGATTGATAAAGATCTCCGCAGCGGAGGAAAACTGGGGTCTACTATTATTGAGGAACGGTAATTATTTACTATTCCGACAGGAACGTATCAGTAGAATGTAGGCCACCTGTAGTTTAACCAGTTCCGAGCACGACTCGGTTGGGTGGGATTACTAACACTTGCTTCTGTCCGAGTGGACGAGTTCTGTTTGTTTACTTTGAAGGTAAATGTTTGGTTTAGTTAACGCATCGCGCCGTCTTTTGAAGGTTTCTATTTGAGCAAAGTCGAAAAAGAAGTGCAGAACTATATTCTGCGCCTTTTTCCGAGCACTTCTGAGCTTCGACTGGAGAGCGTGAAAGAGATACACTGTACCAATATGCAGAGCACAGTAGAAAAGAGTCGATTATCAATATAAACGAATTGACTCTCAAAAACCGTTGATAAAGAATCCTTAGAGTGCTCGAAAGAATCGAAAAGGAGTCAGCTCTGTAAATGATTTGGAAAAGAATCGATTCTCAAACAGCTTTTGAAGCGAGTTGACTACTATGACGACTCAAATAAGTATATTAACTTAAGGATCTATAAATCCAAGAGCTACTGCTTCAATTCAACGCGCAAGTACAAAGAGTCAAAAAGTCACAATGAAAACGTCCGGAATCGTGTTGATTCGCCACCCCTGGCATATCGCTACAGCACACATACTTCGGCCCTTTGTTAAGCCCCCTTAAGTGGGCAAAGTCAAGAGCAGGCCGGCTGCTCCTTATATCATACAATGTATTGCATGTCCAACAATCAGTCGGTTGCCCACGATACAGTGCTTCATGTAGATCAACTTTTCCTCTGGTAGCTGCGTCTGCACGAACGAGCGTACGTCCGACACCCCCAGCTTCGTAACGTTCTCGTACATGAGGTATCCATTCAGGCGGTAGTAATCCCGCACCCACTGCGCCTGCATGCGGGCGTACACGTGTGGAATGTACTGCCCGGACGGCGATTGCACCGTGACCGACCCGAACGACGACATTTCGTTCATCGTCATGTAGAGGATGCGCGCCGGCACGTCGGTCAGATTCAGGATGACCGAGATCGGTGTCGGTTTCGTGATGGCAGCGAGCGCACCACGAATTTTCGCCTTGTTGCGCGCAATGTACGATTGCGTGAAGAAAACGTGTGAATTCGTCGGGTCCTGCTTGGCGACGATGATACTGTGCAGGTTCGGGAGCACGATTTTCTCGAGAATGAAATCCGCTGGTAGATCGTACACCAGTGTCTGCTTGCCTATGTTGATCTCACCGTACTGCACCAGCTTCTGGTTGATCTCCGACGCTACACGCTGAATGTAGCTCGAGTCGATCAGTTGACCCAGCAGCAGATGCAGCTCGGGGTCGCGATCGGCAATTCGCTTCGCAATGAACTCAACCTTCCCGAAATCGACGTTCAGTACTTTCGCTAGCTCGATTAGGTTAACGCGTCCACCACGAACGTACAGCTCGTCTCGCACCTCCTGCTGCAGATGATCTTGCGTGAGATACTCCTTGCCATCGTTAGTGTAGATCACGTCGACTAGTCCCTTTTCGATCAGCAGCCGCACGATTTCGATACAATTTCTGTCCGACAACCTGTGTGGGGAGAATAACGTGCCATGGTGAAAGGACTGCGGTGTGCCACATAAACGTTCCCCCTCTTTACTACCTTTGCAGGCTGGTGGACAGCTGTGCCTTCTGGAAGTCGGCGGCCAAACGTTTAATTTCATCCCAGTCGGCCATCGTTTAAGGCTGAGAGAAAAGAAGCGCCAAACACCGTTTCTTTTGGGACAAAATTGCGCCCGAATTCGGGTTTTACACACGCGTAATCCGAGGATAAATTAAATGAAAACACAGTTTTTCGTGAATCGCAATTATTTGTTCCACATACACAGCGGAACGTCAAATTGTGTGTGTTGATCTGTTGTCAAAAACGGAAATGTCACAACAAAGGCAGTGATGCCGAGATGTATTAATATTTTTGGTTTTATTTTCCCAAATTATTCATATTTTCCTACCGGTAGAATTAATCCATAACGAAGGACCTTTATCTCATCTTTCATCTATTTCGAATAACTATTCCTTGCTCGAAATAAGTATGAATTATTGAAAACAGTTTAAAATATCGACCACATGTTGGCAACACTGCCACGATTGTTTATGTGTGCTTTGCGCGGCAAATCAACGGTTGGATGTAATATTTTCTCGGTGGCCAATAGGTGGTTTAATTAATTTTTATCATATAAAATGGATACAGAAATCAAGCAGCGAACGCAGCATTACGAACGGTTCGATACGCCGCGCGAGGGCCGAGCCGACCGAGAACCGGCAAATTAAAATTCGTTATCTACTTAATTGAACCTAATCGACGGGGTTGTTCCGC
>KZ068698.1:193406-210952 GCA_002091845.1 Anopheles cracens
TTTACCGTTGATGTTTGAATTCTACTTGGATGATTTTGCTATTTTTTTGGCTGAATGAAGTTTTCAGCACACATTTGTAAATGGATAACCCTTGAACGAACTGAACTCCAAAGAGATTTGCGATTGTTGCTGCAGACTATATCACTTTTCATAATCATGCACGTTGAGTCAACTCTATAGCTATGGTCATCACTCAAGCACAGTTGAAGCTGCTTTCTATTTGAGCACAAGATACGGTCCGGAACTTGGGGTATTTATATCAATGTTTTATTCATACACGTACAGTAGAATTGTACAAATACCAGTACAGGGAAAAGAGATGTACTCTCTTTTGCTTTGTACGTTCCAGCACGGCGAGAAAGATTTAACCGAAGAGACCTGCAGAGGGAACAAGAAACAAAAGGGGATGATTAAATGACTTTCTAGCGTTGCGAGAGCACGACTTTCGGCTACTTACCGAATCCCATGTCGTCATCGGATTCCTCTGGCTCCTCTTCCTTCTTCTCCTCCTTCTTTTCAGCGGCAGCCGGGGCAGCAGCGCCACCAGCGGCAGCAGCAGCAGGGGCACCACCACCAGATCCGACACCGGAGCCGATGCTCGTGATCAGGCTCTTGACATCGATGCCTTCCAGGGCCTTGGCGAACAGACCCGGCCAGTACGGCTCGATGTCAACGTTGGCGGCCTTCAGGATGGTCGCAATCTTCTCGTCCTGCACGAAGAGAAGAATGGTTTGATGAGACACGATGTAAACACACGACCGGAACCATAACCTAACAAATCCGCACCCAAAGTCTGTATGGGGTATGTGGCACGCTGCGTTGTTAGACTATTTCACATGTTTCGTATGAACTGCTTCAGAAGCACATTGCATTCGATCATTTTCGTTCGAAAGTACACTGGAAGCGCCCTTCAGGGAGTAAACGACCTGCTGCAATCGCAATACAGCCACATCGCACCACCATACCCCTAGCACCGGGGGAACCAGCTTCACGCAAAACCAGAAAACTTACCGTCACGGCAACATCATCATCGACCAGAATCAGTGCCGAGTAAACACAGGCTAGTTCAGCTTTGTTAAGAGCCATTTTGAGGGGGTTTCTTTTCAATAAAACCGTGCAAGTCGTCAAAAATTGACCTTAGCTCGGGCGGAGAACACTGCACAGTTTCACGACAAATTGGTAAAAGAGGAAGTTGGCATGACAAGTTCCGCTACCACACTTCAATCCGGTTTTTGACCTGAGAACCAGGCTGGACAGCTGTCAAAGTTCTCGAAGAAAAATATTAAACTATTTTCTTTCAAAGTTCAAAGAAAAATATTAAACTATATTTTAATTCATTTAAAATAGTTAACCCGGTTACCTATCTGCCAAACGACGTATATATTTTGTTCGAGCGATCGGGAATGGCATATATAAATGGTAAACCTAAAAAAACACTCTATTCTCCAGTTGCTAGCGGCTTGTGAAATCTTCCTCCACAGAAAGGAAAGGCTACTAAATTGTTTGAAGATGGGTAATGCGCTGGAGAAGAAGGCGTACGACATGGAATTTGAGGAGGAACCGGACCCGAAGGAAAGTCAGAAGGCTTCTTATGGCAGCGAAAAGCTATCGAAGTACTTTTCGGCGTCGAAAAATGAAAATCGAAAACGAAACGAGTACTTCCGGGACAGATGCTTGGAGCATGTGATGGATATTTAGGATGAATAAAGATAGGCTTACATAAAATGGGTTCATACAGGTTCGGAGGGCATCGCCATGTGCGCACTATATCACTTTTCATAATCATGCACGTTGAGTCAACTCTATAGCTATGGTCATCACTCAAGCACAGTTGAAGCTGCTTTCTATTTGAGCACAAGATACGGTCCGGAACTTGGGGTATTTATATCAATGTTTTATTCATACACGTACAGTAGAATTGTACAAATACCAGTACAGGGAAAAGAGATGTACTCTCTTTTGCTTTGTACGTTCCAGCACGGCGAGAAAGATTTAACCGAAGAGACCTGCAGAGGGAACAAGAAACAAAAGGGGATGATTAAATGACTTTCTAGCGTTGCGAGAGCACGACTTTCGGCTACTTACCGAATCCCATGTCGTCATCGGATTCCTCTGGCTCCTCTTCCTTCTTCTCCTCCAAACAGCTGACCGAGGAGAAGCGCGATCAGATATTTGACGAAATGAATCGAAAGGACTACGCGGTAGAAGCACTGGGATGGGCCGTGGAGGCCATATCGCCCAACGTCATCTCGATCAGTATGCTCCGGCGGACGAAACATTCCCTGAACGAAGTATCCATGGATTCGGCCATCGGACTAATCAACTCGGCGATTGCTGCCGGCGTCAACATAGCCGAGGTGTACGTCGACACGGTCGGTCCACCGGAAAAGTATCAAGCGAAACTGAAAGCCATCTTTCCGAAGTTTAAAATCACCGTCGCTAAAAAGGCCGACAGTACGTACCCGATCGTTTCGGCGGCTAGTATTGCGGCGAAGGTCACGCGTGATCATGCGCTGAAAGTGTGGAAGTTTCGCGAAAAACCGAACGAGGAGGGTGGTAATTCGTTCGGAAGCGGTTATCCGGGTGACCCGGTGACGAAGAAGTTTCTGGGAGAAGTCGATCTCGTGTTTGGATTTCAGTGGACAGCTGTGCCTTCTGGAAGTCGGCGGCCAAACGTTTAATTTCATCCCAGTCGGCCATCGTTTAAGGCTGAGAGAAAAGAAGCGACAAACACCGTTTATTTTGGGACAAAATTGCGCCCGAATTCGGGTTTTACACACGCGTAATCCGAGGATAAATTAAATGAAAACACAGTTTTTCGTGAATCGCAATTATTTGTTCCACATACACAGCGGAACGTCAAATTGTGTGTGTTGATCTGTTGTCAAAAACGGAAATGTCACAACAAAGGCAGTGATGCCGAGATGTATTAATATTTTTGGTTTTATTTTCCCAAATTATTCATATTTTCCTACCGGTAGAATTAATCCATAACGAAGGACCTTTATCTCATCTTTCATCTATTTCGAATAACTATTCCTTGCTCGAAATAAGTATGAATTATTGAAAACAGTTTAAAATATCGACCACATGTTGGCAACACTGCCACGATTGTTTATGTGTGCTTTGCGCGGCAAATCAACGGTTGGATGTAATATTTTCTCGGTGGCCAATAGGTGGTTTAATTAATTTTTATCATATAAAATGGATACAGAAATCAAGAAAGAAACCGAATGTGAGAGTGAAGCAAAGCAGCTTAAAATCGAAGGTCTAGAAACGCTGGGACCGTACATTCAAGAGCAGGATAATGCCAAGAATTTTGTGTACGTTTCCGATATCCCGCAGCTGTGCATGGACGAGCCTTGTATGCTTGGCGTTGATGAGGCTGGTCGTGGTCCTGTCTTGGGTAAGGCAACACCAGATGCACCAGATGCTGTGCAGGTTCGGGAGCACGATTTTCTCGAGAATGAAATCCGCTGGTAGATCGTACACCAGTGTCTGCTTGCCTATGTTGATCTCACCGTACTGCACCAGCTTCTGGTTGATCTCCGACGCTACACGCTGAATGTAGCTCGAGTCGATCAGTTGACCCAGCAGCAGATGCAGCTCGGGGTCGCGATCGGCAATTCGCTTCGCAATGAACTCAACCTTCCCGAAATCGACGTTCAGTACTTTCGCTAGCTCGATTAGGTTAACGCGTCCACCACGAACGTACAGCTCGTCTCGCACCTCCTGCTGCAGATGATCTTGCGTGAGATACTCCTTGCCATCGTTAGTGTAGATCACGTCGACTAGTCCCTTTTCGATCAGCAGCCGCACGATTTCGATACAATTTCTGTCCGACAACCTGTGTGGGGAGAATAACGTGCCATGGTGAAAGGACTGCGGTGTGCCACATAAACGAAAACCCCGTCTCGATAGGTATTCTCGCATCGTTCTTAGAAGTTTACAAGACAAGTTCCGCTAGCACACTTCAATCCCGCTTTTGACACCAAAGCAAGAAAACTCCAGCGGGCTTCAACGAGTCAAGCAAATGGTTATTGATGCGTCTTCTAAATTGATTTTTAAACTTCTTCTGGGCTTCTAGAAATTACTAAAACACACTATTGTATCTCTAATCGATTTTGTACAACTACAACCTTTTTTTATTTTGAGTTTAGAACTCACAGTTTATCGATTTGTACTGACAGCATGTATAGAAAGTTTGTACACTATCATTTCTGTCAAGAAACTATTATTGGAAAAAACACGCATTTTGTGCATTGTTTCTCAAAAACCATATAAAATCTTGCAGTTTTGTCTCTTTCACATTGTTCCAGATCAATTTGGTTGCTCGTATGGTTTCACTTCATTCATAAATTCGGCCGTATTCATGTTCTTTCTGCTGTCACTACTCAGGTGTGTGTCTTTGCTAGACGCTAGCCAGGCTTGGCCCAAGTGACAACAAGCGATGCAAAAAAAAGTGTCGGAGTAATAACAAATCGCTGGCCTGTGTTAATTTTTGGGTAAAATTTACTGTGTGTACGCCACGGATCGGCTGTAAACTATTTGGCTCGTAAACTAAAAGCCCAGCATCATTCGTATCGGGTGGATTCATTGCTCCGAACATCGCACCAGGCGCAAAACAGACCATGAGTTTCTCGAGCGACGAGGTAAACTTCCTCGTTTACCGCTATCTGCAGGAGTCTGGTAGGTGCAACACACCCTGCGTAAACAATATCATGGCCGTACTAATTATCATGGCACGCTCTGCCGCAGGTTTTTCCCATTCCGCATACACGTTCGGTATCGAGTCACACATCTCACAGAGCAACATTAACGGAGCGCTCGTACCACCGGCCGCCCTGCTGAGCATTCTGCAGAAGGGCCTCCAGTACACGGAGGCGGAAATCAGCATCGGCGAAGACGGCACCGAACAACGGCTGGGCGAAAGTTTGAGCCTGATTGACGCCGTCATGCCGGAGGTGGTCGCCAATCGACAGAACATGCAGAACCTGCAGAAGCAGGCAACGAAAACGGAACCACCAGAAACGAACGGTGCGACGGAGGAACCGGCAGCACCGCCGCCGACCACCACCACGACCGCCTCCACGACGCCGGCACCGGTCGAAACGATGGAGGTGGATCAGAGCATCGAAATACCGGCCTCCAAGGCGACGGTGCTGCGGGGCCACGAGAGTGAGGTGTTTATCTGCGCCTGGAACCCGAGCACGGATCTGCTGGCGAGCGGGTCGGGCGACAGTACGGCCCGCATCTGGGACATGTCGGACAATCCGGCCAACCCGAACCAGCTCGTGCTGCGTCACTGCATCCAGAAGGGCGGCACGGAGGTGCCGAGCAACAAGGACGTGACGTCGCTCGACTGGAACTGTGACGGTACGCTGCTGGCGACGGGTTCGTACGATGGATATGCACGCATTTGGCGCACGGACGGTCTGCTGGCGAGCACGCTCGGCCAGCACAAGGGACCGATCTTTGCGCTGAAGTGGAACAAACGCGGAAACTACATCCTGTCGGCGGGCGTAGACAAAACGACCATCATCTGGGATGCGGCAACGGGTCAGTGTACGCAGCAGTTTAGCTTCCATTCGGCACCGGCGTTGGACGTGGATTGGCAGTCGAACCAATCGTTTGCCAGCTGCAGCACGGATCAGTGCATTCATGTGTGCAAGCTGGGCGTGGATAAACCGATCAAATCGTTCCAGGGACATACGGTACGGGGAAAAGTCGCGCGTGTCTTTCGGCAGGGTTGATTTACCGAGTACTAATTCGATTTTGTTGTTTCAGAATGAAGTAAATGCGATCAAGTGGGATCCACAGGGACAGCTGTTGGCTTCCTGCTCGGACGATATGACACTGAAGATTTGGTCGATGAAGCAGGACACGTGCGTGCATGATCTACAGGTAAGAACGGGACAGGTTGTTTTTTTTTCGATTAAAGTTAACATATTCCTCTTTCTTCATCCCAGGCTCACTCGAAAGAGATCTATACGATCAAATGGTCCCCGACCGGCACGGGCACGCAGAACCCGAACATGAACCTCATCCTTGCGAGCGCCTCGTTCGACTCGACCGTCCGCCTCTGGGACGTGGAGCGGGGCGTCTGCATCCACACGCTCACGAAGCACACGGAACCGGTCTACTCGGTGGCGTTCAGCCCGGACGGCAAGTTCCTCGCGTCCGGCAGTTTCGACAAGTGCGTCCACATCTGGAGCACGCAGAGCGGCCTGCGGCTGTAGGTACTCCGTGGTTTGGGGTGGATGGAAGATCGTTTGGGCCATGGCGTTGATGTTCTGCGCATCGTAGAATCCACCGGACGTGTACTCGGTCACCGTGCTGGTCATGGCGGTCTTCGTGAACGGGTAAGAGTGCTCGTTCTGAAGAATTGTCTTCAACAGCGGACGCTTTGCAGTGTCACCGGCGGGAGTTGTGAGACGAATAGTTGTGACGTACGGTTGTGGCTGTTGCTGTTGTTGGCGGTTAAACCCACTTGCGCCTTGCAGTTGCGGCTGATGATGGTGATGGAACTGAGCCGTGATGGGTTGCGAAATGACTGGCTCTGGATGCTTGCCACCTGTGCAATTAAGATATAAGCAGAAGTTACCGAATGATGTTCAACGAACGAAGAAATTAGATATCTGTTTATATACTCACCATTAAATTGCCCCTGATAGGAGCTAGCCGGACGATACTTGAAACCATCACCCGGTTGTGTGTCCACATCGTGTGCCTTCTCCACCATCCCAGGGGTTGTGTCTCTAGTGGAATTATTGTTGGTGTGCACCACCTCTAAACTATGGTTCGGTCGTTGTGCGTTCTGTCCAGGCAGAGGGTAGTAATATGGCCGCGTTGAGATTCGGGCTGCATCCGGTGTTTCCGGGAAGTTCCGGGAGGGTAATGTGTTCGGCGGGGATATCGGTATCCAACATTGAGCCCTGGCTCATGGCCGATCGAGCCGGTAGATCTGCCTGGTGACGCGCACATGCCGCCGAGTTTTACTGTCCTTACTGGCCGCGGTACCGTCCTCGAGTGTGTTACCAGCCGTACCTTCCTCTTTTAGCATCTCATCAAAGGAGGCTTCCTCGAGCAGGGTGAGCAGCGTATCGACAGCCGAACTATCTTGCTGTTTCTGCTGTTGCTTCTGCTGGTGGGTTTCTTTAGCGGCTACCGCTTTGGTCGCCCGAGGGCCGGCCTCGGTGTGAACCTCGTACACCGGCGGACGCTTGGTGGCGACGTGTGTGACACTCAGTTCGGCGCCGGTTTCCGGATCCCGGTTCACCACGTGCCGTACGATCGGATCCTTCGTGCTGGCGACGGGCACCATACGGGGCAGCTGCATCAGGGTGTCGTTCGTGTTCAGCCCGTACGTTTTCACCTTCGAGTGACCCTCGATGATGAGGTACGGGGACCAACGTTCCGGCGCTGCCGGTTGCTTGTAGTGCGCGAAGATCGAATCGGTGGTCATTGCCGGTGGGGGTGGTTGTGTCGTGACCAGCGGGCCGTTGAAGCTGACCATGGTGCTGGCGGCGGTGCTCGGTGCGATCGGACTCCGCACCGTTGTGGACATCATCGCCGGTGGCAGGTGAGTACTGACGGGCGTTACGAACGGACCGGGTGGAGTAACGTGTGGGTTTCTTGTTTCCACGGTCTGCTTTGGGATCGTTTTTGTAGGTAAGTGAGCTGGTGATGGCTGCGGCTGTAGGTACTCCGTGGTTTGGGGTGGATGGAAGATCGTTTGGGCCATGGCGTTGATGTTCTGCGCATCGTAGAAACTGCGGCTGTAGGTACTCCGTGGTTTGGGGTGGATGGAAGATCGTTTGGGCCATGGCGTTGATGTTCTGCGCATCGTAGAAGCCACCGGACGTGTACTCGGTCACCGTGCTGGTCATGGCGGTCTTCGTGAACGGGTAAGAGTGCTCGTTCTGAAGGATTGTCTTCAATAGCGGACGCTTTGCAGTGTCACCGGCGGGAGTTGTGAGACGAATAGTTGTGACGTACGGCTGTGGTTGTTGCTGTTGTTGGCGGTTAAACCCACTTGCGCCTTGCAGTTGCGGCTGATGATGGTGATGGAACTGAGCCGTGATGGGTTGCGAAATGACTGGCTCTGGATGCTTGCCACCTGTGCAATTAAGATATAAGCAGAAGTTACCGAATGATGTCCAACGAACGCAGAAATTAGATATCCGTTTATATACTCACCATTAAATTGCCCCTGATAGGAGCTAGCCGGACGATACTTGAAACCATCACCCGGTTGTGTGTCCACCCGTTGCGAGGCGGAAGACGAACCACCCCAGAAACCGGCCCCTTCGGCACTGGTGAGATAGTTGTTTAGGGGTGGCGGCATCAGTACGGTGTGCGGTAGCTGGTTGGGACTCGCAATCGCATGATGATGTTGGTGCGCCGTCGAGGAGTAGTAGTTGCGACGCACCGGCACACTGTTCCATTCCTTGCTGACGCCGACGGTTTTCTTGGAGGGAACGCCCAGCAGCAGGATGTCGTTGCCGGACGTCTTATCCTTCGTGCCGTCCGACCAGTAGCGCACACGGTCCAGCACCGGTGGGCTGTAGTCGTACGTCGGGTCGTTCTTGAGCGGATCACCTCGGCCCACCGGCAACCATTCGTTGTATTCCAACCGTGGCGAGTGAAAGTTGCGGGCCAAATCTGGAAACGATACGCATACGGTCGTTAAAGTGGGTTTTTCAACATGGAGCTTATGCTATTTCTATCGTTATTGTTTTTAAACATTTGCTTAGAATCAATCTTTTAACCATAAACTTAATGGGCATGAAACGAATAAAAAAACTGAACCATTCCGGAACATACGCTTAGGGTCATAAAGGCATTGTTTTCTGTATGCCTCAACCGCACAATGACCCACAGACATCTATCTGCCCGTGATAGATTTGCACCGTTTCGTTACACACCAATTAGGCTCCTTCTTAAGACTAATTAAGATTTTCAATCGCTGATGGTGCACCCTTCGGCGGCGGTTCCATTGTCACTGGAGGTTTATTGTTTCAACGCCACGGAGATCGGATCGGCAGATTTGAAAGAGAAAGCCCCCCCGCCGCCAATCTAACGCATTCGACAATCGGGCTGCGCATTGGTTTCGTTAATCCCCGCAGTTCGCTGTGTGAGCAGACCTTGAGGTTTCATTTTCGGGAACCTTCCCACCGGAACTTTACTGCCTTTTATTTGGTTTGGCTACGCCGTCATTGTAATTGAATGGTAAACGAGGCGACTTCCACTGCTTGTTAACTTCGGTAATAACGATACGTCGGGTATCAGTTCTCAGCGTCGCGCCAATGCGAAATCTCGTGGCACGTTGGTTAAAGGCGCGCTTTGCTCCTATTTCCTTCTCCGTTTGCGATTGCGTACGCTTTATGGCGCATTTCCATTTTTCGCGCGCGGAGGTGAAAATGGTCCCCTTGAACGCATCCGCTACTGCATCGCGTCAACACCGAAACTACGGGGCGTGCGCGGTGGAAGTGAGCGCGAGGTAGCACGTGATCGTCGTGATCTTTATGCGGGCTTTTCGGTGGAAAGTCCGTCCAGTCTCGGTGGAGAAGGGCAAGGGGAGCCGGGAGACAACAATGGCCAATAAAAAACGATCCACGTGTCGTCACCTCCGTGCGCTCTCCGTGCCTCTTCGTGTGTGCGGGGCTACTGCTGCACCTGCTTGGAAGCCGGTCGGTAAGCGACTCTGCTAGCTAACCTTCGGCAGTGTGCCGGTATAAGTCACTGACACTTTCCGGCGTAAGATTGCGCGCAGGCCATTGAACTTGCATTGCAGAACATTGCAAACAGTGAGCTCCAAATCGTTGTTTTATAAGGCGTTGCATAGGTGCTTTCATGTTATTAGACTCAATTCGAGAAGATCGACATTTTAACTTTGTCTTCTTCTTCGACGATGATTCTATAACCTTGATGATTTAAGATATAACCTTGTTGTTCCTGACTTGTAGTTGTAGCTAGTATAGCTGTCTCAGAAATTTAAATTGAAATTGACATTTGAACTAGATAACTTACTACGTCGAGGATCAAGCTTACTGGGTTGTCTAGAACTTCAAATAAAATGTCTTATTTATGCTTTTAATTCCACTAATCGATGCGTACTCGCTATGTAAATCCTGATAGGCTAGTTTAGTGATAGTTATACCCCCGGTTCAATCTCTGCGATCGCATCAACCTTCCCCCGACTCCTCAGGGTCAGGGCTCCGGGTGTAGAATTACCCATTGAAGTTAAACCGCCACTCGTGGCTACCTGTTTGGCCACTTTTAGAAGCCGTCACAGAGCCAGACTTGCAAAGCGCTTGTTTTGATAGCCTTTCTTTCCCATGCTGAGTTCGATGCGCACCGTCTGCTCTCTTCTTGCGCCGTGCGGCGACCACTTTTCTTGCAGTCCATCATGTCCGTCTGGCCGGGTTTCGTGTAGTTTGTCTTCTGCGGCTGTCCTGCTTCCTCGTTCGGCTCCGCTCCGTGGAAGTTTGGAAAATGCATCATTCCCATCGGCAGTCGGCGCGTCGATGCGACGTTGTTTATTTTTAAAAGTGTCTTCCGCTTTCCGTAGAGGAAAAACCGATCCCGATGTCCAACCGGAGGGAGATAGTGTTACCTAATTGGTCGTTTCTTTTTTTTTCTACACATCAACGCTTCTTGCCTCACAGCGAGAAGCTAAGCTACCCTTGCGAAACGGCGAGAGTGGTTTTTTTTTTTTTTTCTACACATCAACGCTTCTTGCCTCACAGCGAGAAGCTAAGCTACCCTTGCGAAACGGCGAGAGTGGTTTTTTCGCTGCCGTTTCAAGTTCTTCCCATCACGTCCGCAACTTCCGCCAGATGCAGATGGTTTTGCCGTGCCGTGCCGTGCTGGCCGCACAAGACAAACGGATCACAATTGATCACAGAGGCTACAACGCCACCGATCGCCGCTGTAATGAGCGAATTATGGGCGCTGTTAAGTGATAGTTGAATGATAAATCTTCGCCGTGTCCACACAGAGGCCCGTGGCTGCTCACGCGTGCGAATGCTCACAGTCAAGGGCAAGAAGGAAGTGTGATGCAAGCGACGGGGTGCCGCCGGGCTGGGGATAGAAAGTGACAATAAGCTCTGAGCACATTATATTATGTGCTTGTGGCCTATCGTTCGCATGCGGGACGAGTTTTGCGGCCGTCGAGACACAACCGGTAAATGTAGACATTTATCCCGGGGTGATAAGTTGGCGAAAAGCAGCCGCACCGGCGACTGGGTGATGAATGGCGCAAAGTGGCATTTCATATGGGCCACCAAACGGTTGATTAAAATAACCACAGAATGTGAGTAGGTTATATTCAAATTACTATATGTTGTTCAGACTTCAAAACGTTTTTTTTTCTATTTATGCTTTTAATTCCACTAATCGATGCGTACTCGATATGTAAATCCTGATAGGCTAGTTTAGTGATAGTTATACCCCCGGTTCAATCTCTGCGATCGCATCAACCTTCCCCCGACTCCTCAGGGTCAGGGCTCCGGGTGTAGAATTACCCATTGAAGTTAAACCGCCACTCGTGGCTACCTGTTTGGCCACTTTTAGAAGCCGCCACAGAGCCAGACTTGCAAAGCGCTTGTTTTGATAGCCTTTCTTTCCCATGCTGAGTTCGATGCGCACCGTCTGCTCTCTTCTTGCGCCGTGCGGCGACCACTTTTCTTGCAGTCCATCATGTCCGTCTCGCCGGGTTTCGTGTAGTTTGTCTTCTGCGGCTGTCCCGCTTCCTCGTTCGGCTCCGCTCCGTGGAAGTTTGGAAAATGCATAATTCCCATCGGCAGTCGGCGCGTCGATGCGACGTTGTTTATTTTTAAAAGTGTCTTCCTCTTTCCGTAGAGGAAAAACCGATCCCGATGTCCAACCGGAGGGAGATAGTGTTACCTAATTGGTCGTTTCTTTTTTTTTTTCTACACATCAACGCTTCTTGCCTCACAGCGAGAAGCTAAGCTACCCTTGCGAAACGGCGAGAGTGGTTTTTTCTCGGCAGTGTGCCGGTATAAGTCACTGACACTTTCCGGCGTAAGATTGCGCGCAGGCCATTGAACTTGCATTGCAGAACATCGCAAATAGTGAGCTTCAAATCGTTGTTTTATAAGGCGTTGCATAGGTGCTTTCATGTTATTAGACTCAATTCGAGAAGATCAACATTTTAACTTTGTCTTCTTCTTCGACTATGATTCTACAACCTTGATAATTTAAGATATAACCTTGTTGTTTCTTACTTGTAGTTGTAGCTAGTATAGCTGTCTCAGAAATTTAAATTGAAATTGACATTTTAACTAGATAACTTACTACGTCGAGGATCAAGCTTACTGGGTTGTCTAGAACTTCAAATAAAATGTCTTATTTATGCTTTTAATTTTTTTTTCATTCTTGTGGCTATTAGCGATGGATTATGTCTTATACTCGTTGAAAACCTAGATAGTTTCCAAACAATTATATTACGGTGCATGGAGATGGGTAAGCAACGAGCCATTTTTTTGTATGTTTTACATACACCCGAAAGATTTAGATGACTTTAAAAAGGGGTTCGTCTCTTGTTTGGCTATCGAAGTCTTTTGTTCGATACTTGTGTTTCGAGCGCCTCTTAAATTAAATTCGAATTGTGTTTAGGTTATTTGATCAAATTTTCCTTAAAAAAACCCTTTTCCAGAAGTAAACGGGATTTTTAACATTACACCTCGTGATCTATGTTTGCTTTCGACTTCATTCAACATTTCATCCACCATTCTTCGGCGTTTCGTTTCGCCATTCACGTTGGCGAGGCTGCACTCGCGATCGCGATCAGCGCGGTCATTGAGACGGCAGCCAGCTCATGTCCACCCATGTCGCAATCGGTCGCTTCGATTCGCGGTCCTTCCCCCACCCGGGTTTCGGTGTGAATGAAGCACCAAACAGAAAGCACATAAATGGCTAAGTAGCATAAACAAGTCCCGTCGAGAGCAGCACATACTGTCAAGCGAAGCGCGCGCGCACACACCATCTTAAGTGGCTGCTCGGTGCTGGGAAAAACAACGGATGGGAAGCCACGACGGCGTTGGCCATGCCACAAACCATCGGTGCTGGGGCAGTTTCACTAATGAAATCAATAAAATATTTTAGTTGATTATCACGACACCACGGCCGCTGCTGTCGCACAAAATGGCCAACGGGGCTCTCGGTACAACGGGTACAACCCCAAACCAGTAGTGGTAGGGAGTTCGGGCCCGGGGCCTGGGAACTAGATTCAGCGGGCTCCACCGGTGAGTTCAACTCTCCCAAAATGGGCCTGGCCGTGGTCGCCGTGGCTCGACCCGGACCCTACTGACCGTGGCCCTGGCTGTGGCCCTGGCAGTGAATGTGCGGAGCGAATCTCCCAAACGGCCCGGGCCCGTTCGAGGGCTTTTATTTTCTTTATCGGTGCCGAACGCACGCCCCGGCGGGACTGGGCGAGGTACGCGATGGTCGTGGAGTCGGGTTCGCTAGGGGGCGACAGACAACATTGTATGATGCGTACGGCGACTGTGGCAGTAGGTTTTACGCGTTCGCCACGCCAAATGACCCATCGTGATCTGCCCGTGTGCGGATTAGACGCGCTTTTTGAACGGTTCGATGGAGATTTGTCAGCGCAAGTAGTTCGACCAGTTGCTGCTGTCGGGTGCTGGTGGCGTGAAGAGTGGTTTTCAATAGAAACAGTCATTGTTTGCATGTGTATAGCTTAAAGTTGATTAAAATAACCACAGAATGTGAGTAGGTTATATTCAAATTACTATATGTTGTTCAGACTTCAAAACGTTTTTTTTTTCATTCTTGTGGCTATTAGCGATGGATTATGTCTTATACTCGTTGAAAACCTAGATAGTTTCCAAACAATTATAATGTTCTGCAATGCAAGTTCAATGGCCTGCGCGCAATCTTACGCCGGAAAGTGTCAGTGACTTATACCGGCACACTGCCGAAGGTTAGCTAGCAGAGTCGCTTACCGACCGGCTTCCAAGCAGGTGCAGCAGTAGCCCCGCACACACGAAGAGGCACGGAGAGCGCACGGAGGTGACGACACGTGGATCGTTTTTTATTGGCCATTGTTGTCTCCCGGCTCCCCTTGCCCTTCTCCACCGAGACTGGACGGACTTTCCACCGAAAAGCCCGCATAAAGATCACGACGATCACGTGCTACCTCGCGCTCACTTCCACCGCGCACGCCCCGTAGTTTCGGTGTTGACGCGATGCAGTAGCGGATGCGTTCAAGGGGACCATTTTCACCTCCGCGCGCGAAAAATGGAAATGCGCCATAAAGCGTACGCAATCGCAAACGGAGAAGGAAATAGGAGCAAAGCGCGCCTTTAACCAACGTGCCACGAGATTTCGCATTGGCGCGACGCTGAGAACTGATACCCGACGTATCGTTATTACCGAAGTTAACAAGCAGTGGAAGTCGCCTCGTTTACCATTCAATTACAATGACGGCGTAGCCAAACCAAATAAAAGGCAGTAAAGTTCCGGTGGGAAGGTTCCCGAAAATGAAACCTCAAGGTCTGCTCACACAGCGAACTGCGGGGATTAACGAAACCAATGCGCAGCCCGATTGTCGAATGCGTTAGATTGGCGGCGGGGGGGCTTTCTCTTTCAAATCTGCCGATCCGATCTCCGTGGCGTTGAAACAATAAACCTCCAGTGACAATGGAACCGCCGCCGAAGGGTGCACCATCAGCGATTGAAAATCTTAATTAGTCTTAAGAAGGAGCCTAATTGGTGTGTAACGAAACGGTGCAAATCTATCACGGGCAGATAGATGTCTGTGGGTCATTGTGCGGTTGAGGCATACAGAAAACAATGCCTTTATGACCCTAAGCGTATGTTCCGGAATGGTTCAGTTTTTTTATTCGTTTCATGCCCATTAAGTTTATGGTTAAAAGATTGATTCTAAGCAAATGTTTAAAAACAATAACGATAGAAATAGCATAAGCTCCATGTTGAAAAACCCACTTTAACGACCGTATGCGTATCGTTTCCAGATTTGGCCCGCAACTTTCACTCGCCACGGTTGGAATACAACGAATGGTTGCCGGTGGGCCGAGGTGATCCGCTCAAGAACGACCCGACGTACGACTACAGCCCACCGGTGCTGGACCGTGTGCGCTACTGGTCGGACGGCACGAAGGATAAGACGTCCGGCAACGACATCCTGCTGCTGGGCGTTCCCTCCAAGAAAACCGTCGGCGTCAGCAAGGAATGGAACAGTGTGCCGGTGCGTCGCAACTACTACTCCTCGACGGCGCACCAACATCATCATGCGATTGCGAGTCCCAACCAGCTACCGCACACCGTACTGATGCCGCCACCCCTAAACAACTATCTCACCAGTGCCGAAGGGGCCGGTTTCTGGGGTGGTTCGTCTTCCGCCTCGCAACGGGTGGACACACAACCGGGTGATGGTTTCAAGTATCGTCCGGCTAGCTCCTATCAGGGGCAATTTAATGGTGAGTATATAAACAGAACCATAGTTTAGAGGTGGTGCACACCAACAATAATTCCACTAGAGACACAACCCCTGGGATGGTGGAGAAGGCACACGAGCAAAAGAACCGTTTATGCTTTAGTATTTCTGTTGTCGTTGGCAGTAGTTACACTTCGCGTCCACACAAAGATCATCTGTAAATAAAATGCGTAATTTTAAGATTATTTTAATGTCAAATATAGAAAAGTAAATAGAAAATAACAAACGGAGATTGCACTGTGACTTCATTACCTACCTTGATAGTTAACAAGCTGGGAAGTATATAACTTAGCAACAGTTCATTGCGATCAAGAACACCTAGACTAGCCACTAAATTGAGGTACATTGTGGCCAGTTGTCACATGTATATTATTATTGTATACATTGGTAAGCAAGAAAGTCATCCCATGTTGAAGGCATTTACAGTGCGAATGTTTATTTTACTCCTCCGAAACACAGAACTTGAACACGAAGAAGGTACCGTCCTTTCTGCCCATATTCCCCCGCACGGAAGCCCCTACCGTAAACTACTAGCTAGTTACTATGTACGTGTATTACCGCTCTGCCACACAGGAGCGCTGTATGTTGTTTAAAATATACTCCTTAGCGCATTAAGTGCGCATCCACTATGGATGCTGATTTAACTCATCTACGACGAACGAACGGTCGGCTCCTAAAAGAGGATAGAAGCCGCACCAGAAAACTCCCGCAAAATGCTTTCATTTTTTGTTATTAACGATAAATTGAGTGAAACGTTATTTTCTTGTCTTCCGCGGCGTCAATAAAATAAAAAAGAGCTTAGCAGCGATCTAATCGAGTTGCGATCCTTTCACTAGTGTGTATGTCCTAAACGTTGCTAGCCGCTAATACAGATGCTTTCCGGGAAAAAAGCACCGCCGGGATAGGTGTATGCTGTGAGCGCCCGCCCGCGAACGATCACTTCGGATGCGTTCGCCGTGCGCCGGTCAATGATTGTTAGGATTTTTTCTCAGCCGCCGTCAGCAGCGGTGGCGGCGGTCCGGGTGCCGCCGATGATCCGGCCCCACCCGCGGATCCCGCCCCGCCCAACCCCCCGGCCGACGCTCATAACTTTCGCAGATCGAGCACGAACACGCTGCCGTCGCTGGCACTGGCTCCGACCTTGCTGCCGCGCGAGTTCCAGCACACCTCGAATATGCCGCCGGTGCCCTTGTAGCTGTGCACCAGCTGGCCGCTCTGCGTGCTCCAGATGTGGACGCACTTGTCGAAACTGCCGGACGCGAGGAACTTGCCGTCCGGGCTGAACGCCACCGAGTAGACCGGTTCCGTGTGCTTCGTGAGCGTGTGGATGCAGACGCCCCGCTCCACGTCCCAGAGGCGGACGGTCGAGTCGAACGAGGCGCTCGCAAGGATGAGGTTCATGTTCGGGTTCTGCGTGCCCGTGCCGGTCGGGGACCATTTGATCGTATAGATCTCTTTCGAGTGAGCCTGGGATGAAGAAAGAGGAATATGTTAACTTTAATCGAAAAAAAACAACCTGTCCCGTTCTTACCTGTAGATCATGCACGCACGTGTCCTGCTTCATCGACCAAATCTTCAGTGTCATATCGTCCGAGCAGGAAGCCAACAGCTGTCCCTGTGGATCCCACTTGATCGCATTTACTTCAACAGCTCCTTCCGGTACGCGACGGTACGAAAATCGTGCACACGCTCATAAGTGATTCCGTGTTTTCCTCCGGGACATGATGGGTGTTTATTGCTCGATCTTCGCCCTCCGCGCACTGGACGGCTGTCGTATGCTTTTTATGTATATGTGAATGTGCGTGCGTGTGTCGATCCGGTTTTGTAGTCGGCCGTTTGCACTGCGAAATGGAGCTCCAGATCAAGTCTTCAAAAATCATTCCGGGAACTCCCAATCGGCCGGCCCAGCTCCTCAGGTCCTGGTCTCAGAAACCAACAAAAAAAAAGAAAAGAAAAACGAACAGCTCGGAAACACAAAAAAGGGTTGTCAACAAAAAGGCGGAAGGTTATTGATGTATTAATTACCTTCCCTGATTGATCG
>KZ068698.1:231453-241892 GCA_002091845.1 Anopheles cracens
CTATCAGCCTGCGCATACTGGAGCGTCGATGGGCGTCGATGGAGCCGATCACTTTCGACGACGGCGGCGACGACGAGAAATGTGGCTGCTCTCTTTCTCTCGCTCTCGCTGGCGCCGGTTTACCACTCGCACACAATCGATCACCTGGAGCACGGGGGTCTCAGTCGTACGCAGTAGACCCACACGATAGCGAACATCCGTTCTGACGCGCAACGCGACACCGCACGCACGGCACACGGAACACCGAGAAGATGGCGGGGAGGGCTAACGCTGATCGGTTCACTGATCGCACGGGGCACAGATTTGGCGCGTTACACCGCACCTGATAGCAGCAGCACACGCAATCTTCTTCGCACAAGCGCGTTGTCTCACTGAACTCGTAATACGCGGTCCCTTGTCGCCCTGTCCGCTAGAAGAACAGCCCAAGACCAGCAGCAGTGCTCACGTAGCAAGGCAAACCTCCGATCGTTCGTACGAAATATCAGACTGCAACTAAATTGCGAGATGTCGGTTGATCAGAATTTATATGGCTTGCGTTGGTGTAAGTGTACTGGCACCGGGCCGCCCTCGGGGCAGCATCACCGATCTGCCGGCGGTGGAACACGGTGGGTACAAGTGCTCCAACGGAGCGGACGACGGTGCATACATGAATGATGAGCAGTGCGATCGCGGTTCCGCTAGTAGTGGTCCCAGGGAAGATGCTTCGTCAGTGTTGCGGTGCGAGAGAGCCGATCCGCTGCGAGTTCTGAGTGTCCCGAATGTCTCAGGCAAGCGGAGAGCGAGATGATCCTGATGCCGAGCACCGCGATGTACTTCCAGGGAACGGAGATCCTGAGGCTGCATGTGCTATGGAAGAGTCTTTAATACTAACAACTGTACGATCCATCTCCTCGCTTTGCATGCTATGAGATGTAACGTGCGAGAACAAACATGATGATCGTTTGTGCTCCGAAGCCACTGGCGGAGTTCTCGGACATTCGTTCCTCTTGCGCAGCATGGCGTTGTTGCTTCTGCTCCAATTTGAGCTGCTCTTGGCAATGAACCTACTTACACATCGCAGCAGACGCGGGCTGGGAACTCACGCGCACGGCTGCTGATAGCGTTCGCCACGAGAGAAGCCAAGACCGTGGCAAGAGAGCAGCAAGCTCCCGACT
Source organism: Anopheles cracens (assembly GCA_002091845.1). NCBI lineage: Eukaryota > Metazoa > Arthropoda > Insecta > Diptera > Culicidae > Anopheles > Anopheles cracens. The sequence continues at coordinate 232,608 of KZ068698.1, forward strand.
GTGACTTGCTCGAAATGGCATCGTTCGGGCCATTTGCCTGACAAGAGGCTGGTTAGAGGCATCATCATCAATCATAATTTCAACCACACTGCCAGTGCGCTGTCGAAACAGTTGCGGGTCACTATGCTGAGCAGAAGGTAAAGGAACTTTGGAACGTTGCACAGGGCACACTAGGGTACCAGCTACTAAGTGTCCGGTGTGGATAGTCCAGATAGTTCTTAGTGTAGTTTGAGTTCGTTTGATGAGCAATACGTAACACGTTTGAAAATAGTATCGCCCTCGGTAGCACCCGATCTAGAAGAATTGGCACTTACGACCGTAGGGGGAACATGATGTTGACAAAAATTTCAAACCGTGCTATTATCAGGATGGGAGGATGATCCGGATTTGAAGTACGTTGACCATGAATGAGTGAGTACGGACCACTGGGTTGGTGTTGGCGTTTGATAGTAAAAAGTCCACGAAACGCGCCCATTATCACCGGATCGCACACGTCGCACACAACCGGAATAGGGCATCTGGAAGGTGTCGAACCGCGTCGGGAAGTAAAGTGAAGAAAATTAAATAAAAGAATTACAAACAACGACCCGGCCTGAGTCGAGCAAAAACTGGCGGGACATGATAAGAATTCATTCCAAAGGTGGAAGGTGGAGCAACACACACACACGCGCGCACACGTTACCCCCGGCGGGGAATCGTGATGCGTTCCGGTGGTGCCTGCGAAATACGCCCCAGATCGAACGTCGGAGCGTCCTTGGGCAGTTCATTACCGAGGCAATGGATGGGCGCTTTCTGGAACGATGGTTTGCTGGCGACGCTTTCGGGATTATTCATGTTTTCTCTCATTTTACATTTTTTTCATTTTATTTCAAGTGATGCGCAACTTAGCATGTGCATTTCTAAACGAGGTCCCTCCGGTTCATGTCTTTAGACTTGGAGATGAACCGAACGAACGGTCTGGAAGATCTGTTCGTGGATAGTTCGTAGCAAGAGGGTCTAAAGAGCATGATTTCTGATCGAACAATATTATGTAGAAACCTCGCTTACCGTCCTGATGTGATTGCTTGTGCCAGAAGGTTATGGCACCTACGATATACGCGTATATTGAGCAATCGTTCGGACTCGAAAAATGTGAGTTGTAAATGGTATCCCGGAAACGTTGCCATACCGGAATAGTTTTCCCTTTTATTCGCTAGTTCTTCTAGCGTGCCCATCGAGCAGCTCGTCCTTCCTGGGAATGATACCGTCCTCCAATTGCGTAACGGAACGTTTAATTTGAAATCGAAACTGACTCCTTCTACTTGGGAACACTTTCTCTTTCGTATCGTTGTTTTTTACGCTCTTCTGGGGATTGGTTGGCATGCGTTTATGCATTGCCGGCACGTCGCTGCAGAACTTTAATATACTTTCCTGGCCCGGTCAGTTCCGGAAGCGCGTACGCCGCGCACCTCGGTAAGTCGCCAGTGGCACGTAAGCGCTACGGTCCACGGTGACAGTGATGATGCGTATTGCGCATATTGCACGGCGTGTTTGTGGTACTTGCGTTTGGTTGGCGCATGTGCGCCCGGCTGCCGTTGGGTTGGGGGCGGGAGCGCGGAGAACGCTTGTCATTTGCCATTAGTGTCAAGTCGAGTTATTTCTTCACTTTCATCGCACTCCCCGCGCATCGATCGGGCATAGCTCACGTGCCAGTCGCCGACACCGCCGAGCCGTTATGGAGCCGATTGTTTGCCGGACGAGTGCGGCATCCTCGACGCGCCTTCCTGACGAGGGTAACGGCGCACCGGAATACACACCGAGGGTACAATTTCACCAAGTGGATAAAACAGGAAGGCGGGTGCGCTTACTCATACGCCGCGCGCGGATACGCGCTGGAATACGCGCCTTTCGGTGAGAAAAATGGTCGCTGCTGTCGCCAGTGAGCCGCCGGCGGGTCAATAAAATGAATGCAAACCGATTAGCGTGCGGCTTGTTGCCAGTTACGGAGGGACCCGGCATCACCAATTCTAATCACGTTAATTTATCGCACAACGAAATCTATTTTCAGTGTATTTATTCAGTGAGAGATTGACTAAGGTTCGGCAGTGCCAGAGTATGATCGATATTTAGCCCCTCGTTTCTAGGACGCATGCTGGGAAGATGAACGATAGGGGACTTGATTTATTTAAGTCTAGTGTATGTCTCCTTTTGTGAATCTATCATCCATCGATAGAGTTTTGGTTTTCAGAATGTATTTCACTCTGTCTAGTCAAAAACAAGTCAGATATTCGAAGTCTTCTATGCCTTTTCTAGTTTGGAGTAGCTATTTGATTCTGTTTTGATTCTGATAAGCGAGAATTCAGTCTCTAATCTGTTTCGTATTGCAGTATTGATCTGACATCTCCAAGAAATTCGAGGCACCTAATGTCCTTATCTTGTTGTTGGATCTTTCATATCTCCCGCTCATTGGATACCGCGCAATCTCCGCAATGTCAATGAACCACAGAAAAATGACTCCATTCGATAGTGCTACACTCGCAATTGATATGCTGCCCATTGGACGAAACATGCATATCCCGGAAAGCGGAGGTGGCGATGTATCTACAAACGGGGGCTCGCATCCGAACTAATTCACAGTCGCGAGAACACTCGGGCGGTTAGAGTCCCATCCCAATCGTCAACCCGCGTACAAAAAAAGGTCAGGCGCCAATAAATGTCTTCCCCGTCGCCCATGAATGAATGCATGAGCCGCTGGACCGGGTTTCAGCCACCTCGGGCCGGATCGAACCGCCTGCCATTGCGCCGATCGATCGACCGAAGGGGTATGTTGGGAGACGTGGAGTGCGCAAAAGAGGAACCGCCGATTCTGGAGCTATTTCTGGCTACTCCGTCCGCGAAATGTCTCCCACGGGTCACAGTACAAGGGTACGCTCGTGGCGGATTGATATCGCGGTGATGTATATAATTGGAACAGGCTTCATCACCGCCATACGCGGCCCATCAGCATCACGTGTACACACGGTTTGTGTCGGTCAATTGATGGCGGGCTAAATTCTGCTTAATTTAATAGACCGCGTCACATTTCGTGCCTGCAGATGGCGCTTGTCGTGGCGATCGCGGACTTGTGGAGTGTGGTTCATTCGCTGGACGTAAGTGAGAGGGCATGCCGGAGAGTCTGGCTGGGGATTTGTTTTAGCAACGGATGCCGTGAGGTGATTCACATCGCGCGTGTGAAACAGACAGACCCGATAAGACAGATAGACCTGATTCGGGCAGATAAGAAAGTGTTGGCGTGTGGTTTTGTTTGAAAATCTCAGCATCCAGAGTCGAAGCGGTAGTAACGTCCCATATGAAGGCGCGTGTCGAACATGACGCAACTTCCATCAAATTGCACTGTATCGTCTATGTTTATACTACTTATAACCATAACGATTGCTCTACACTAATAGTCTAATCTGTATTGAAAGATGTATGTCTTCTTGGAGCGATCATGTCTATCCTTATCATCGCTCCGGCGATAGAGGAACCCCTGTCTAGTAGGTGGTGTAAATTAATTGCACACATTGAACGTTCCTAATAGGGTCGCGCTAGCTAAACTTTCCTGCGAACACACGCGCAAGGCAGGTGCATAGAGAAGTCATTGACCGGATGCCGAGCGAGCCCAGGGAACACGGCCATCGTCACATCATATCGCACGGCCTAAACCAACCCGTGGGCTGTGCGCTAGTGTTGTATGGCGTGCACGGCAATCCCTGTATGGTTACGGCTGACCGACTCCCGGTTTAGTGCGTAGTTCTTGGAATTTGGAAAAGTGGGTGTTTTCCCGCCATCGGAATGCATGAGCCGCTGGACCGGGTTTCAGCCACCTCGGGCCGGATCGAACCGCCTGCCATTGCGCCGATCGATCGACCGAGGGGGTATGTTGAGAGACGTGGAGTGCGCAAAAGAGGAACCGCCGATTCTGGAGCTATTTCTGGCTACTCCGTGCGCGAAATGTCTCCCACGGGTCACAGTACAAGGGTACGCTCGTGGCGGATTGATACCGCGGTGATGTATATAATTGGAACAGGCTTCATCACCGCCATACGCGGCCCATCAGCATCACGTGTACACACGGTTTGTGTCGGTCAATTGATGGCGGGCTAAATTCTGCTTAATTCAATAGACCGCGTCACATTTCGTGCCTGCAGATGGCGCTTGTCGTGGCGATCGCGGACTTGTGGAGTGTGGTTCATTCGCTGGACGTAAGTGAGAGGGCATGCCTGAGAGTCTGGCTGGGGATTTGTTTTAGCAACGGGTGCCGTGAGGTGATTCACATCGCGCGTGTGAAACAGACAGACCCGATAAGACAGATAGACCCGATTCGGGCAGATAAGAAAGTGTTGGCGTGTGGTTTTGTTTGAAAATCTCAGCATCCAGAGTCGAAGCGGTAGTAACGTCCCATATGAAGGCGCGTGTCGAAAATGACGCAACTTCCATCAAATTGCACTGTATCGTCTATGTTTATACTACTTATAACCATAACTATTGCTCTACACGAATAGTCTAATCTGTATTGAAAGATGTATGTCTTCTTGGAGCGATCATGTCTATCCTTATCATCGCTCCGGCGATAGAGGAACCCCTGTCTAGTAGGTGGTGTAAATTAATTGCACACATTGAACGTTCCTAATAGGGTCGCGCTAGCTAAACTTTCCTGCGAACACACGCGCAAGGCAGGTGCATAGAGAAGTCATTGACCGGATGCCGAGCGAGCCCAGGGAACACGGCCATCGTCACATCATATCGCACGGCCTAAACCAACCCGTGGGCTGTGCGCTAGTGTTGTATGGCGTGCACGGCAATCCCTGTATGGTTACGGCTGACCGACTCCCGGTTTAGTGCGTAGTTCTTGGAATTTGGAAAAGTGGGTGTTTTCCCGCCATCGGGGTCCAGTCGCTGGGGTACCTTACGTAAAATCGTCCAACCCCAACGGGAGATCTTAGACGCATGATCTAAGCGAAGCGACCCAACCGGCCCCTCCATCTAGGGACTGTCACCGCACGGCCCGCACGGCGATAACTTCTGCCAACCCAGTCCCGTGCGTGCAGTGGAAGTTGGCACGATTATTTTTTTTTTCTTCGCCGTTTTTTTCTCGCTATTTTCTTTCTTTTCTAGATTTTTCCACCGTCGTCGACACCCTCCTGTCCAGCGCACTTCCGATCGTGTGCGTTTGGATGGCGGCACTGCAGTGGTACCGTGCCGCTGGTGCACTATGGGACATAATGCGAGTTAGTCCTCTCTCTCTCTCGCTCTCTTTCGTTTTCCCGGTGGAGTCGGTTCGGCGATCCGATGGATCGATGACAGATTGATGAATAGACCGCACCGATAAGGCAGTGATGTCACTCTCTTAAAGGGAACGTGGCGTGAAAATTTCGCTTTCATTCTCTCACCATCGCTCGCCCACAAGCGATCACACCCGCCCGGAATGAGTGATTTGAGACGCACCACGCGTTCGTGCGGAGGGTGGAAACAAAAACTGAAAGTTGCACCTGCGCTGCCCGCTGCATCCGATTGATCTCCAACCGATGCCCATTCCTTCGTCTCCGCTGCGCTGCGTCGCAGGGCGGGCTCCCTAATGGCGACGGAGTACTTCTTTTTTGCCAACTGTGGTTGGTTGGTAGGTGATGGATCGGAATGTGGAACGCAAATGTCGTAGTCGACCGCGAGCTGGTTGGTGTGATTTTTCTTTTTTCAGTCGTAATTGCTGTATAAGTTTTTGTGTGGCATATGCCCCGAACTTGACTTGAGTATAGCTAGTAAACAATACTCAAAAAACATTATTCCATAGTATTCTAATTTGATTTGTCAAATTTGTTACAAATCCCAATTGATCAGGAGCTACCTGAAGCAAAGCAAAATGTAATATGTTTGCAGTTTGAGAGTATCTTGAAAATATAGTATTTAACCAAGATCATTACTAATGAAAATGCTATACACATTTACTTGATGACTTTACCAAACTGTTCACATAACGGTCACATAATGCTCATAACTATGATATTCTAACTACCACTGGGATCTTTGAGCTCTATTGTTCTTTGACAAATCATATTATAACCCTCAAAATTTGAATGTCTTAAACATTTTTCTAAGTAAAGAAATACATTTTCATAGTACAACATTACATACATTTCGACCACTGTGCCTCCTTCGTATGTTTAGTTCGGAGCAAATCTAAGAGATGGCGCTGCGATGTTGTGTGCGATTTGAACTTGCACGCAGGTTGCAGCGATTGCACACTGGTCGAAAACACAAATGGTCATATTCATAATAATTACCCAGTCAGTAAGCATCATCAAAAGCTAATGATACGTTTATAATTCGTTTGACATAGCAATTGTACAACTTTGGGCGAATAAATCAAACTTGCGCCAAAATGTATGCAATTTGCATAGCATAAACGCTGTATTCATGTTTTAATAATGATTACTTTTGCTCCATCAATAATTATTTCCCACCAAGTAGAGATTAGTGGTAATGTATTTTTATTTATTATTTGTTCTTTTTCTTTGGCTGGACGTTTTATGTAACTCCAATCAATCTGCTTTTCCTCTTGTCTTACTCAGTATGGATATGACGTTGGCGAAATGTAATATGTGTCGTGCGATACACAGTTTCGGATTAAAATACCTTGCATCCAGTACCCAGCTCATTTGATAAAATTGAAGTTTATTTTTCGAACTACACATAAAATTCATTGCAAATATTTACAGCAAACGGAACCATGTTACTCAGCATCCTACCAAATACGTTTGTCGGTACAACTTATCATCATCGTGAACCATACCATGGAGAGTTTTGCGTTCTCTCGCATCCGGTGAATGTCGATTTCCATGTCGTTTAATGATGTTTTGTATGTTGCAATGTATCAAAATATTCAACCTGGACATTGCACCTTGCTCCAATCCAACAATGCATCGTTGAAGATACTTTTTATCGGAAGAAGGAAAAAAACGCTTGATTGGTTCCCCAGGGAGATCTGGCTTAAATCAGTGTCGCATTCTTCGGCATCAGGAGAGATGCCCCGCCGGCAGTCAGATGAGTCGTAAATCTCATCCTCCCGAAGCAATCAGTGTGCGATCATCATCTTCGCGGCTATCCCTAGTGCCCCCGGTGGTGGTGGCCCCTTCAAGTTCCATATAGAGGAGCCTTTTTTTCTCCTTCTCATCATGCACCACCAAACTCTATTGATCGTTAAAATCGAGAATATGCGGGATAAAGCTCGCAAAAAAAAAACGCACACACAAACCACCGCCTGTTGGGGCAGTAAAGGGCACTGCAAAAGCCACAAATCATCATTAACTGATGATAACTTTTCGATTTAAGATGCAAAATCACCTCCCGCTTTGTTGCTGCTACGTTTGGCAGACTGTTTGCGCACGTCACCCGGCAGGATCTGCCTCGTTGTTTGTCCTCCGTCTGCTCTCAATATGTGTGTACAGTGGGTTTTTTTTGCGAACGATTCCCATTTTGAAAAAGAAAGCTCGAGGACCTGGGTTCACTTTCCTGACAGTTGTTTGCGCTGTGTCCTTCTTGTGCCATTTCTTTCTCCGGCACTCTTCGCGGCTGAAAAAAAACGGTCATAAAAAAGTATAAACATATTTCGCATTTAAGTAAATCTCCGCTCCTCTCGTGAGGGTTAAGCCAAACTATACGCTGCAAAAGGGCATCCAACACACACACACCACAACAACAATAACAGAGCCATTGGAATTGGAAGCAAAAACAACGACCAAAACGGCACGAGACGAGACGTCCCGCCGCTTGGGGAATATCGCCGTGGTTGCTAACTTTTTGCTGACTGCCACAGCTTCCTCGGCTGCCCGAGCCCGTGAAACGGTAACGTGCACGTGGTTCGTCCGTTTTCCCCCCTTTTTGCCTCCCCGGGACGATGATGGGTTTTTGTTTTCGGAAAATCACGTTGCCCACGACTATCTGCGTGCGTCACAAAGATTCGAGTGTGTGTCTTAGACTTCTTCACACACCTCCGGACTCAGCGAACCCTACCCTGGACGTAGCTGGACCAAAACTTGCCCGCTGTCATTCGATCGTGATTATTTGCCCGAAGCTGTCCACGTTTCACGCTCGCATTAGGCCGTGAGGATAGTTCGTGACGTTCGGACATACACACACTCCCAGACATTACGCCCGGTAAGGGAACCCAACAACAGTCCAGATGTGAGAGAGGTTAACTGATGCGTCGCTTTGTTCGGAGGTGACAGCAGCGATTCTTCCGCGAAGGAGCCTCCCGCCAGCAGCGACACGCGACCCGGATTCAGCAGCGAACAACAAACGCGCCTCTGACTCACGGATGTGGCAATAATAATTGTCACTAATTTTGCCGCCGGCTGAGAAAATTGAACGGAGGAGCGCATATGGGGCCAGACCGTACTGTGTCGTTATTGGCGAGTTGTTGTGGTTTGGGGTCGGCACTGCGGTGCACTCGTGAGTCACAATGCCGCCGCGCTACAGTTGTATGTGCAATAGGTGGAGTGGGGATACTAATTGTTTGTTGACACTCTCTGTGCCTTCCGGCCACAGCGATAAGCGCACGTTTTTGCGAGGCCATCTTTTCTAAGTGACGGCAGAAAGAGGCTATATTTTATCCAGTCTCAGGTGACGCATTCGGTAGAATTAGGCCCAAGGCGTAGTACAATAACTCCGCGAATGGTAAATAAATCTCGACAATCCTTCGGAAATTGCTATCGCAATCTAAACATAGGATTCTTCGTGTGTCACTTTGTACCGGACTGTCTCCAACACGTCGTTAGGGTTAATAACTGTTCGCTCCTTATCTTGCTCTATGGTCTCGCACACAAAATAAGGCAATTTGTGCTGCTGCAACGACCTATCGAACCGGCTGGTGTGCGAAGGCGTCAATTAAACCGACAATCAATCGATTCCTGGCAATGGGCATGACGCAAACTTCGGCCCAATCCTCACCGTCAAGTGTATACGCATCGCACACAACAACCCAAATCATCACCTCATGGCCTGACATCACCATTCCGTCCGCAAATGCACTCACCTCGGTACCGAGCCCGCTGAAGAAGCTCTCGACCTGGGCCCGCTCGTAGTCCGTGATGATGCCGTTGTCCAGGCTGATGAGGTCGTGCTTGCTGTACTCGAGATCGTCGTCCTGGTCGTCGACGTCCTCCTGCGTGTAGCTCGAGTTGGGCGAGATGAGTCCGCCCAGGTGCTGCTGCTGCTGATGTTGCTGCTGATGTTGGAGATGGTCGTGAGTCGAGAGAACGTGGGTGGAGC
>KZ068698.1:241902-274663 GCA_002091845.1 Anopheles cracens
TGCAGCTGCATCGGGTGTGACTGCGGGTCACTCCCGTCCAGGGACCAATCCTGCATTACCTCGCATATCTCCGAGGCCGAACCGTCCGACGTGTCCGACTTGCTCGACGAGCTGGACGGCCCGCTGTGGTCACTCACTGACTCCAACCGGTGCCGCTGGAGGTGTGTCATCTGGGGGATGAAAAGAAAGCGAAAAGAAGTTGAGCATTAGCACGCTCTACGACGCGGTCTCTTCTAAGTACATGCGGTGGTTTTGGCAACAGTTTTTTCATTTTTATTCCTCCTTCTGGGTGGCTCCGTAAAGAATCAAACACGCGACACCATCTGACGGTTCTGGCACACGGAAACTGCAGCAGCAACCCGACTGGTACGAATCGCGGTGACTACTACCGTCACCGTTTTCGTTTTCATTCTTCCAGAGGTGGTTTGTTTGTGCGATAACGATAGACTCTCCCCGATAAGAGTCAGCGCTGCCGCTCAATCTCGATGATGCGTAAGCGGGGAGGTTTGCAGGAAATGGGAGGATTGGATACTTCCGAGCCAGAATCTGCCATGGATTGATAATGTTCAAGGCCGAAGTTTGTACCTTTTTATTTACCACAACGTGAAAGAAAGTTTTTTTTTATCAGAATTTAATCATTATTAACTCCTTGTGTACACAATTATTAAGCGTTCAATGCTTCATATTACGGGAGTTACGATGCAAACTGTTAACGCGGTATTACTTTCTCCCCACCCGTAATGGTTTATTCGCGCATGATGCTTTCGCTGCCCCTGCCTGAAAGGTAGTTGATAAGCTGAGACTCCTCGCCGTCCAAATTTTGCCTTCCCTTGCGTATCGTTTATGTTTATGTTTGCGTAGAATACATCAGTAGGGGCGGGTCTCTCATTCCGATTAGATAAGGTACGTTCTTCGAACGCACGCCAACACCTTTTGCTATCTATTTAGAACGAAACAGTCCCTCGTCAGTAACGTGTCACTTAGGCGAAGAAACCTTTTCAACGTGTAGCGGTTTTGAAACACGCTGCCTTCTCGATCGGCAAGGCCTTCCCGGTGCCGACCATTGCCATTTTCCTTTATCGTTAAAGGTGAAAATTTGCTTTCAGCAGTTAACTGTACGAAAACATTTATTAGTCATAAGGGCGAGTACATGGTAAAGGACTGTTATCCCTTTTGAATGAGTGAGATAATCAGATTCGATTGAAAGAATTACGCTTTAAAATGCACAATCTTATGGGTAAAAACAAAACAGGCGACTTTAAATTGGGTTAAATAAGTCTGCTCGAGAGCTTGGAGGGAATCTACATCTTTCGACAACGCTCGTCCCGTTTGAGTGTCCTGATTATAAATTCTTCTGGAGAGTTCACTTATTCTGAGAGGAAGACTACTATGTTCGACAGCGTCCACAACGAAAAGCAGTCACAACTGTCACAACACACTTTAAGTGAGCTTTAACGAGGAGCCCTGCTGTCTTCTGCGCCCTACTAAAACGACCCCACATAGCGCTGCCCGGCGTCCCCATTGCGCGGAGTCGCGGAGAACCATTGGAGAAAGAAAAACATTCGTTTTGCATCATTTCGCTGCAATGGAGAGGATCAACATCAAAACGCTCCTTCTCGCCCGTCCGTGCACACAAACGGCTGGACGTTATCCTTGCCCCGTTCGGGCAACCAGAGGGCGTATGTTGTTGTTTATCGTCCACCGGTCTGCGACGGACGGTGAGAAATGAAATGATTAATCAACTGAAACTAGGACAAACTCATCGTCGTTCGTGGACAACTGGTTGGCGGCGGAGTTCCGTAAGGGTTACACTGCCACAACAGTGGCGTGGGAGAAACGAACAGTAACCGTAGAAAAAAAACATACACACAAACAACCACCACCGGTTATCCCAGAGCGCGCGCTCCGGATCTGTCCTGCTGATGCTGACGGAATGCTTTCGCAACAACACACAGACTCAGGATCACGCGGATCCATCCCGTCCCGGCCAACGTGATGCCTTAAGCCACCAACCGCAACGTTCCTTGCAACATTGCTGATGCGAGGCAGGAACGTTTCTCCCAAGAAACATCCTGTTCCTTGCTTTGTGCTTTTACATCACCGCGGCTTCGGGTACGGCTGCGAAATTGGTTTCACCTCATTTGCATGAGGGCAGCACGAATTCACGAGTCTGATAAAGTTCGAATTGAGGAATTGATTGCCGAACGTGACCCTCCAAAAAAAAAAGGTTCACCTCTACTGCGTTCGCCAGGAAGCGGTGACGAGAATGATCGCAGAAGCATGGTCAGAATCAAAAGGGATATGACGCTGTGTGTTTAATCTAACCTGCTAGGCATTGGATGAAGTAGTACACCGAAAGTGTCGGATAAGTTAATTAAATCAATGTCTCGACGGGCAGCTCAGAGGTGAAGTGGTTCCGTTTCGCAACCACCGCGATTTTGCGTGATCAGGATGGACAGAGGACTCCTGCTGCGAGTACGAACAAACAGGTCTGGGGAATAGTTTCCTCTACCATTCGCAACGCAGAAAAGAATTGGGTTTAAAGCAGCCAGCAACGATGCAAGAAGGCAATAAAAGTAAAAGTACACTTTCATCAGCCTTACCGTCTCGTCTCAAAACACGATTCTGACTTTTCCGAACACCCTACTGTCAACACAGCCGTGTGCAGCCGCGTGCCTGCCGGAAGCAAGCACCCGTCGCCGAACGGAAGCTCTCGTTCGTTGTGCTCCACTGTCGTAGGGCCTGTGGTTCTCGTCTGTTTGTCTGCGTTCGGAGTGGCAATGCAATTCAATTACCGACAGACGACAGAACGTGGCATTCAGTGGCGGCTGTGTGAGGTGATGCAAGCCAAGCGTCTAGGTGTGTAACGTTTTTGTTTTTTTGTTGTTGTTGTGTGCACTTTGTTTCTACTCACGTGCCCTCGTACACGGCAGCTACTTTGCCATGCCATTTTTTTCACCCCGGAATGTTGCGTTATCCGTACTAATATGAACAAGTGCGCCTCACACCTCATACGTTTCGCAAAAAGCCCCTGAAGGTATGCAATCGGCTGATTGATTTGTAGTTTTTCATTTCAAAATGCTATTTCACCAATTGAATGGAAAAAAACTAAATAGCTTCATAAGTTCGTGCTAACCATTAAGAAATAATATGGTTAGCGCGCAAATATAAATAATTTACGCTAAACTCGTGAAAATATCAGGCCAATCGGATGATTAATGCCTAAAAATGGCATAAAAATGGCCTAAATTTATAATTACATCTAATATAATTACAGTGGAACGCCGTCCATCCCAGTCGATCGGAACTTTGCCGATTCTTAATATTTGAATGAAAGATTTAAACGAATAAAAGATTCCCTTAGTATTAGTGGGTCATACATATTGATTCTGTATAGGTAAAATTGATGAAGAAAAACAACGAAAGCTATACTTTCGACCAAGCACACATTTTAAAGGAAAGATTATATTTTTTAAATGTTAACATTGTTAATTTGATTTGCAGAATACAGTTTAAATATTAAAAAAAAATAATTTGATTGCTGTAAATACGTCAACATTAATATAGGTGGAGCGAAAAAAGAAAATCGGCACGTTATTTACCCAGAGAAAATAAGTTGTTGTTATAGTCGGTAAACGTCAGCATGGAGAACAAAACAGTATTACACATATTGAATTAATATAAAAATTTCGGAAAAATCAATCGAAACACAAAATCAGACTTAAAATTGAAAAATCCATCCATACCTTCAAACAACTTTAATTCGACGAACCTGTCTGTCCAATACAGTGCGATTGATGCGAAGCTTAACGTAACATAAAATGTGCAATCAATTTAGCCACCCGGTGTTAAATAAAAACGGGCTAAAAATATCCCCCCTGCAGAACCAATTATTTCTGTGGCACATATTTCAAAAATATTTTTTTTTGTTTTTTCCTTTTCCCCGTGGCTAATTGGTTTACGGACGGCGCAAAAGGGATCCCGTGGGAAAAAAATTCCCACCTCGAAATGCACCAATATTCATGCAAACCGCATACATGAGTTTTAATAGGATTCGTGGATTATGGTATAATTTTTCCTGTACAAAAATGTGCTTCTCTACTGGACATTTGCACATCGTCTGCTCGGAAATGCCTTCCATCCATCAACCCCGGCCCGGTTGCGTCGGTAATTTTTTAATCCCCACGTCCCATTACGGCAGCAAAAATCACGCCTGTCACAGACTGCTGACAGGCACGGATTATAAGCTACGATCGGGATGAGCAGTTTTTGTGTGTGTGCATTCCGTGTGTGCCTTGCACTCGTCTCGTTTCGAGAACGTTCCCGACACAACCTGACAGAGTGGGGATTCTTTTTTTTTTTGTTGGTGTCTCGCTGTCAGACGCTGGACCGGTGCATCTTCCGAAGATCCGATCGATTGCATTTAGTTTGCCGTCCGTTTGCGCTCTTCAGACCGGAGTGGACGCCTCTTCAAGCATGGTTTGCATTCCCGGCATGCAGTCCGGGAGCAAATTTAACTTGTCACGGTACGTACGGTGCAATTTTTGAAGTGTTGTCTATTAGTCACGTACACGCTAACGTTCCTATCGCTTCCCCGTGCTCAACCGGCGTCCCAGCAGCTAATGGCACTCGTGGAGAGTTTATCCAATCCAACGTACGCTCCGTTAGGAATGTCTCGTTTTGCTTATTAAGATGCGCAGCTCGATTTTGTGCTCGCTCAAAAATTATGGCAACGGATCGGTGTACACAAATTAAAACCATGGCGGAGGAATTAAAACACTTCAAAGCATCGTTCGCCCGATGTTCTGTACGTGTCGTCTGACTTTCCCGTTTGGCTGTAAGTTTGTTGGCTGTTAGTTTCGGCGCTTCGGGAAGAAAGCTTAAGTCACACCTCGAGTGCAAACTCATGTCGGAGTCGCAGGCGATGGTTGCCGCTACGTTACGCAAGCGACCGTCGAAGAAGCCACTTCACAGCGGTGGACGCTTTCGGGAAGTTGACTTGAAAAGGGCAACTTCACTCAAGCCATCACCAGCACTGCCACCGGCCGGGAAGCCCTATCGGAATGGAAAAAAACGTTGGAAAGAAATTTTGCAAGGGACACCCCGATGTCTCCAGCTCATCTCGGGGCGCCCTTTAGCACCGAAGACTTGCAAATCATCATCGCGAGATTTTTTATGTCGCTTTTTTCCTGTTTTGTTGCAGAAATGGCACTCCCTTGAAGCTGGCTTTTTGAAGTTTTGTTGTTCCCCATGGTTTGGGGCGGGCTACTCGTGACATTTGGTGTACGTTTTGTTCCGTGGCAAAAATCGCGCCGAGTGATTGATGTTTTACAACAACAAAAAAACACTCGTGGTTTACGGCTTTCTTTCGGCTGCGTCAAGACTGACTCCATTCAAATCGAATTTTGTGCGAGGGAAATGTCCGTGAGAATAGGAAGAAAAAAAGCGTTGTTAAAAATCGAATATATCGAACATGGGAACAAGGGAAACATGTTCACAAGACATCGATTTAATTTTACAACGACGAAACGAGAGAGAGAGAGACAAAAAGCCCGCTGCGAATGAAGTTGGCCGGTCACAAGCTAAGCAGCGAAGTGGTAGGAAGGAAGACTCGGCGCAACGAACTGACAACGACCGATATCCACCACAGCCCGAAGGCTACAAGCCACCAGCTTCGAGGCGAAATTAATAACGATAAAATATGGTAACCCGGGGAACCGCGGGACGAAATTGCGTTGCCCACTTTCATGTCACCGCAAAGGCCACACGGCGGCTGGTGTCGGGAATGTGTGTCGTCGACCGACTGCAGCATCGCCTTCAAGCACACCTTGGCTGGCACGATGGCGCAAAACGGAGACACCGAAGTTTTGCCAGAAAGAATCTCCCCCCGTGTGTGTGTGTGTCTTGTCTTATCGCACCAGCGTGTGCCAGCGTGAAGCGTGAAGAAGGATAAGATCGAACATCGATGCCGGCTTTCTTCACGTGCACCGTGGAGGATTTGAGTGCGGGCACGTTTATTTCCCGCAACCGCTCCGCGCAAACAAACTGTAATAGAAGTGTAATTAAATTTATGCGCTCCGGCGTAGTCGAAGTTTAATGCAGTTAATTTCGCTGCCCGCCGCGCAGTCAACGTAACGTGCCACTTCGCCACGACGAAGAAGCAAGCACAGAAGCAGAAAAGTTCCCGGTCGCTGCAGCGCCCGCGGCAGGACACCTTCGATAAGGCGACTAGTCGCTTGTCGCGGTGTACTGAAACGTAATTAGCACAGCAACCTGCTATCCCGCTGTTTTCCTACGCTTCACTGAGGCTGACGTAGAAGGGAGCCAGAAACTTGGACGTGCCAGCTTAAAACAAAGCTGCTGGGTATCCTTCTGGTGCTCGAACTGAAGCCTGCTGCTCTATTTCGGGGAAAAGAGATCTGTTTGAACAGATTTAACAACAGTCGGAGCGAACGAGGGAACGAAAGTTAATGAAAAATTATGGCCACTTTGCAAATAACACCGTCACCGTCGGTTTGAATCGTGCAAGCGGATGAAATAGTTGTTTACTGTTCGTGACGCAAATGATTGTTTGCTCGCACGTTTTTGAAGCGATACAATTGCAGTAGTAAAAGGATGTGGCGACTATTCGGGGCTTGTTCTCTTGGCGTTTTAAATGCCTGCTCAGATACTTCCTAATTGACTTTTTACTACATGTAGTAGGCACCCTAACTTCGAGTTGAAGAGCTATACTTGACGAAGAGTTGAAAACCTGACGAGAAGTCGCTACTTTGTGACTCTTTTCAAATATTTGGAATGTTGATTTGGTAGTTTAGTCGTTTCGTTATATTTTTCATCAGTTTTGGAGGATACTAAAGGATAATGTCTATATGATCCTATCCCTAGTTTCTTCAAAAAATGACAAAATGTGTTCTACACATTAAAACGACTCCAAATTTGTCAAGCATCAAATGACTTAAATATAGTCTCTAAGTGAGGCTTATTCTTCGAATGTAGATTCATCAGATGATGTGATGGTTTCTTGAGATTTCGCGTTCAACATATGAGTACGAAATTACACTCGTTTCCAAGCGCTTTGTTCAAAGCTAAAACGCGATATCTTCAAATTAGGAGTTCAAATGAAGGCAGAAAGGTCACATCTATTCCGAACTCAACCTCCGCTTTCACTCACTGCTAACAAATTTCGTTCCAACACTGATCAAAACTACTTCCTACCTCTATCTAGTTGCCTGTCGTATCGATACGAAATTGGCCGCCTTCCGATCGCTCGTCATCGTTACGGCAATAGGCGCTTAAACATCGCCACACGCCCCGTCCATCCGAAAACGGACCTCCGATAATGGGCACTAATGGAACAGATACTTACGTTCGTTGAATAATTCTTGTATCACATTAGCATTGATTGATATGCCTCCGCTGTGCTCCCGCCGTGCTCGTGTCCATGGTAACGTCACGAGCATTTGGCGGAGCTATGCTACGGACATGACTTGCTCCGAGCCAGACCAGAGAAACTCATTCCGAAAAACCATAAATCATGTCAAGGTTAGGTCGGGCATGTTCATCTTCTTATCGGAACGATACGCCGGTGCGACGGTAGTCTCGATCCAAGCGTATATTTTTGGAACTTCCGAACGTGTGTGTGTGTGTGTGTGTGTGTTTCAAACGCTACAAGAGCTGACAATTTTTGGGCCCCTAACAATCGGAATCGATGCGACCCGTTCCAGTTCCGCTCGATAGTTGTTGCACCGGGAATAAGTCGGGCTTTCTTTTGACCGCAAAGCACCGTGCCACAATGACACAGTTCCCAGTTGTGCGGCTCCCCTAGAACGGGCAATAAATAGCAAACAATGCACACCACATCCACATCCCCAGGTGCAGGCAAAAACGCAACCTTGTCTCGGGGTTGCAACGCAGGTTTCCGGAGATGGGGGCAACAGCACCATAGGCGTGGTTGCGTTTTATGTTTCGTCTTACGCTTGCCGGGTGTTCCGACCGTGTTTCGCTTCTGTCTGGCATCTCTCCGATGCTTGGGAGGTTGACCTGACCGACTTCTAGCACCGCCAACACTACCGGGTGTAGTTATATAAAACTCCAACTACCAGGGTAGGTTCAACAGAGTGCGTGCCCCGTTTCCTTCTCGCTTCCAGGAGTTCCGTGGGAGTTCCGATAAATTAGCATATAATAAACCATTTCGCCGGGTGGCCGCAGCCACCGTTTTCCCGAGGCGCCTATTACCCCGTTGGTGTGTGCGTGTGGTGCGTATGATGCTGCCCTTGGGTGATCGGGCGCAGGTACACCGGAAGCAGGTCAAGCGTTACCGCCCCACCCCGATAAGGGGTGAAATGAAAATGTACTTTTTTCTCCTCCCTCGAACATAAACCAAACCACTATAGTGTTCCGGTCGTCCCGGTGTGTGCGTGTGTAGTGGTCGCGAGTGCCATGACACGCTTGTTTGTCCTGGCTAATGATAAAAGTTGCTCCACCGTCCGGGAAGCGATACGGACGGAACGTTCGCCTAACCAATTCCGGTCCAATGAGCTTCGCCCGAAAATCTACTGACCGAAACCAGATTCCGGAACGGCTGGCGGTGGCTTCCTTTGTGCTGCTTCAGTTTGTGTGTGTTCCACAAGATATTAAACGGAGGCGTGCGCACTCCGTGACTATCTCCGTGAGTCTCCTGCTGGCCATGCCCGGTCCGCCCGGTAAGGTAATGAGTGGCACATGAAAGCGTAATGCTGCTTCTGGGCCATGTTTATCGTACCACCGTCGAACGGAGCCTGCAAATGACCGGGCAAGAACGTTAGCAAGATGTGTACGACCACCGAGCACAAGAACTGGGCTGTGTGTAATAACCTTCCGCTGAACTACCGCGCTCATCAGAGCAAACCGAAGGCTTCGAAGGTCCTTTTGGTAAATATCGTAAATTAATGCACCAATTGGGATAACACCGGAATCTCAGTGCGGCGGACGGGTGGCAGGCAGGTAGGCATCCGGTCAGAGATTATGACTTCGGTCCATTAATGAACTCCCCTGAGCGGGCGGGCTGAGCGAGCGCTGGCTGTACAAGTAATTGTCTCTCCGGCAGTGTTGTTCCGGGGTGGTCGACCAAGACCGCAGCCGAGACAACCGGCACACACCGGCACCCTATTTGCGCAAGTGTTTCTACACGTATGCGACAGTCACTGCTGTACCGTGTATGCTAATGTGTCACCTCCGTGGAAGGATGTTTCTGCGGTGCGTGTTCCAACGAGAGCAGCTATAGAGTGTGGTGAATAATTTAAGGGAGGTCGTCGAGCTGGTTGGTTTTTAATTGATTGTCGTCCTTTAGGGAGTTGCGTTAGAACAATGGTACGAAAGTGGTTTAAAAATAGTTTCCACTACTTCGCAAACTATTCCAGCTCCTAAAGGACGACGCACGGCACACATGCCAGCCACCGTAAACAAAGCAAGTGTCCTGGAAAATGTCATCATTCGGGCGGAAAATCGCACATTTTTCGAAGGGCTGCTCTCGCACACTTCACCATCACCATGCTAACCAGCTATAAATAATGATACTAGAGTGAACTAGTAGCTGTTCCACTGTTATTTTGCAAAATTACATTCCACTTCGTCCATAACAGCATAGGAAGCAAATATTCGCGTTTGCATAAGCTCGCCTCTCCCTCTAATCGCTGTCCGGAAGCATGACTGTTCCACAGGAACAAACACACACGCACACATCCCTTACATCATCGAATTTTCGGATTCCATGTTCCGCGCTGTTAAATATTTCAACGCTTGTCCAACCCGGGGAGATACCCAAATTCCCAAACCTGTTTTTCTCCGTCCCGACCGGGCCATACAAATGGGATTCTCCTCCTCCCCGGGGGATCTGGTTGGGTGTGAAAATTGAATAATCCCTTCTCTTTATGCCCGGTGCTCTTCCCAGAAATCGAATACGGACAGGGGGAGCCGTCGTTTGTTCCGTGTCTAAATTCATTTCCAACGTGATCGATCCGCACGGGCTTGCATGCGTCGGGCGAAAGCTTCGAAACGAAGACGCGTTTCGGCCCGTGGTGGCATTTAGGTTGATTACAAAATTATTTATCGAAAAAAAAGCACGCAAGATGAAGCGAAACAAAGCCTCCCGGGGGAAGCGACGGGGATCAAACGTATCGGTGATGCATGCGGTATCGCTTTCTTTCGCCCCTCTTGCCTTCCCGTGCGCTTATCGGAAGCGATAGATCGGAAATGGAAATCGCATCGCAGGCGGCGATGCTCGGAGTCGGTTATGTTGAGGGTGACCGAAAAAAAAAAAACACCCCGCAAGCGAAAGGAGGTCCCACGCGCCCAGACGTCTGACGTAACAAGTGGATATTGGATGGGGGGGCCAAAGGAAACAACACGGTGGTCACGCACCGGCCCAATGACCGGTTTGCCGATAATCGAACGGAGGTCGGTCAGCGGTGATGCAGTCGACGCATATCGTCCAAACTGCGATAGAGTTCTTCGGTAGCTACCTTCGGGTTATTTTCCTAATGTCCGGCATTGGAACCTTCGTTGGTTTCTTTCTGTTTCGAATTGTTGCCCATAAAACTACATAATGTTTCTTCTCACGTCGAACTCCGGGACACCGAGCGACAACGTGGGCTGCCAGTGGAGATGCCGGAAATCGATACGACGGAAAGCGATGATTGAGTAATCGGCCGTAGGGTCCCTTCGCCGGGGGTCAGATGGTCGATTCTTGCCGTAACCGATCGTCCGTTTAGGAACCGATGGGACTCCCCGCCCGAACGGTGTGCCAACAAATCTTTCGGTAGACTTTATTGCCCACAATCAGGGGAGAGTGAAACTTCCGCGCGAGACGCGCTTATTTCTCGCAACCGCAACCCTAAACGACCTTTGAGGCTTCAACGCCTTTGCCTTTGGTTCCCGGCCGCTCAAAGCACTTTCGCGTGCTGCGTTGGATTCCAACCAATGTTGCGTCGGTCGTTTGGTCGGTGGGCCGGAAATTCTTGCGATTTTTGGCGAAAATTGTTCACAAATTGAGTTTACGGCGGACGACTCACCCTGCGGAGCCAGCGGAACGCCGCTGTTAACTCGGATCACGACGACGACCGCGACCGCGAATTAACATTGTTTATAGCGGAGCACCCTGAGCATCGTTTACTAGGGCGAGCAAATCCCGATAAACATTGGCGGCAACATTTCGGACCACTTTCGCTCGTCCCATGGTCACCTCGACCGTGTAATTGTTGCTTCCCGCGTGCCCATTTCCACGTCGGCTGGCGGCTGAAGCCACCTGATGCACGCACGCCATCAAGGTGCGCGCAGGGAACGATCTGTTAATATTCCGGAAATCGTAGTAGGCGGCCCCGAAATAAATCCATTTCGTTGCAGCGGTTTGGTCGGATTTTGGCGGGCGTTTTTTCAAGAAAACTGATAATTTAATTTACTTTATGTGTGTGGGTGGGCGATTGCGGTGGGCGATTTTTGCGGCTCAATTCTTGGCCGTGGCGTTTGCCTTCGATGAAAGTCGGTACGGTTTTTTGGCATATTTTTATCTCTACCTGGAAGTACTTCCGTACCAAGAAATGGTGTTTTGGTGCCGTTCGCTAAATCTGCGCCTTTGAGTCGGTGCGTGTTTTGTTCATATGGGCAAACATTTTCGTTCCATCTGACAAAATTAGATCAAACACACTCTTGATAATCACGGGATTGCTTCCGAAGCGTGTTTCACCTTCAAAGTTAATTACTTAAAACGCTCTGCTATGCGGGAACCCTTTTGCTGTTCGCCTCCGCGACTTCATCTCTATAATACAAGTAAAAGCTTCCCAGTAGCTGCCCAGCAAACACCTGGTTAACCAGAAGCGGCTTCAAGCGGGTTTCTTCCCTCGAGGGGGCTTCTGTTCCTTCTCGGTCCCCGCTAAGCCCTGACCCGGTCTGGCGTTTAATTTTTCCGACCCGCGCGGAAAAGATTTTCATTTAATCCTCACCTTCTCCGAGAACGGCACGGCGCACCCCGGAGTTTGGCGCTATTATAACACATTGTGGTGCGTAATAATGCGGAGAAAAATCATAACAAGAACGGCGCGTACACACACACGCCCCCGTGCAATCATAAAGAAAAAGGTCTGGTTAATTTTAATTCCCCTGTTTATCCGCGCCCGGTCGGACTCCGAGTCGGTTGTTTTTCTTGTTGCCCAGGCCTCCCAAAAAGCCACCGCCAAAACTCCGACTCGTGAAGCGGGCTGGGGCGGGGGGCGAACTAAAATCTCCCGTAATTAGAGGCGAAGGTAATTAATTAGCTCTGCTCCGTTCGCTTGCGCCGTGTACCGGCCGAGACCGGGGCATTAGGAACAGGTGGTCGGGTGGTTGTTTTTCGCCTTCCCTTTGTGGTGGGGTTGTTTTCATCCACCGTGGAGGGAGGTGTGGGGCGAAAACTCTCCCGGACACGTGTGTGTGTGTGCGTGAGTAGAAGTTTTCCCCCACCGGGTCGGGAATGGGCATGTTCCGGTGCGTTCCTTCCGCAAGCTAATCCCGTTCCGATGGTCAGCTGATGGTGGTGGTGCCGGTATTTTTAGCCGTTTGGCCTTGGCAAAGCCGTGCTTTTGTTCCGTTTTTAATGGCGCCGTCGCGTACGGTGTGTTTAATTAGGATCGGCAGAACGATCCATAAAAGGTTCGGCTGTGGCCGGCCCGTTGCGTGGAAACTAAACCGCACGGCACCGCTACCATACAAAATCGAACAGATGCAAGCGTTCGAATGGCGCGTACAGTATATGAGACCTCCGTGCCTTCGAGGAAGAGGATGTGAAGCACGCTTTGGCCCGTGGCCCCCCTCTAGTTTCGGTGCGAACGAGAAGCTTTTTACGGTCATTGCAGCATGAAATTTCGGGGGGAGGTCACTTTTGGGAGGTTTAATTACGGTGTGCTACTTATGATCGTCTCGTTTGCAACGCTTGATGGCTTAAGGCATCAGCACGATTGGGTTTGAGTTAAACTTCCCACAAGAGCAGTGGAAACAAGTGTTAAAAATTGCTCGTAAAACCCCATTAAGTGATCGAGGTATAATGAACAACATCAGGATTGTGCACCAAAAAACGAAAAAAAAAATGTTATGAAAATTTTGAAAAAATCTAGATTTTCTTGAAAATAATTGAATTTATTTTTTTTTCTTCCATTTACTCTTTGATTAGTCGATTTAACAGTCAAATTATCGTGTCAAAATATGTAAAATTGTGTTACTTCCAACAAAATAGGTTTTGGAAACATCTTTTCTCTATGTTTGGTGTAGAAATTTTCATATTTTAGTGATTAATTTGAAAAATATCGTCATTAAACTCTGTTTTTCCAATTGATACATACCCATACACCTCTTTTGGTGCCTCCACTAGTCCAGAACAAATTTTTATGGATCAATTAGACTCACTAGTTAACTCAGTTCCTACTATTGGTTATTTACTAAAAATGTCAAAATATTGCCTAGGATTACTGACGAAATTATTTACATCTACGACTTTTTACATGTAAATTTTCGACTCAAATTGAGTGTAAAAAAATCTTTTACAAAATTACACATCCGCGAGTCTTCAAAGTATCTGGCATTTGTTGTAAATATTTACAATGCTATATAATGAATATATTTCATATGCAAAACGTATCAAAAATACAACCTTGATTGAGTGGCGGGTACTAAAGCTAACCAATAAATAAAATTTTCATACTGTATATGTTGGTGGAGAGAATTTTAATTAAAAAAATCAAACATTTCAAACCCTTTCCCAACCAGGCCAAATATCGTTACTACTATTTTTAATGTCTAGACTTAGATTTGAAAGGGCACACATTTTCTATATGAATAAGGCCAACTGGCAAACATATTTATTATGTTTTTTTTTTACAAAAACATCGCCTAACGTCTGCACCACCAACGAAACGTGTCTGAGTAAATGTTGAAATTTGCTGCTTGTTCTCACCTTCAACAATTTCAACCACAAACACGTCTAACCTCGAACTCATCAATATCAACACGTTGCCAAATTGCGCGTGGAAAAACAAACTCCAATGAACCCTCCTTCTGTTCGATACTGACCTCCAGCTGTTTTACGACTGCGCTCGTATTTAGTTTCCATTCCAGCGAACGTACAGTACGCTGTACGCGCTGGAACCCAGAACATGCATTGTGAAACATGTTTCGGCTTTGTTTCATTTTTGTTTTGTTCCATCGCTCCAATGTTCTACCATGTTCGCTACAAATGGGGCTTCGATTTTCGGCATACCCGGCGGACTATGTTGTATTTTCAAATGGTTCCTATCAACGTTTAAAAAGTGCATTAGTTGCCAGCGTATCGAAAGCTTCCGACCCTTCACCATCGGGCAGCAGCAGCAGTTGGCAGAGAAGCGTCAGTGTTGTGTTCGATAGTGCAACGATGGGCGCTGATGATGCAACGCATTAAGCGCTGGAGTAGTTTCCACTTTTTTCGGCATCAGAAAGGAACGCATCCTTGTGCTTGCTGTGGAAAAGTGCAACACAACGCGCGCGCAACGTGCGTGTGGTAATGGATTTTATGCAAGTGCAGCAAAGGGCGCGTTGGGGGAAACGAATTTTGCAGCATAATGCACCGCAGGGCTTCGCCGAGGCCCTGCCCACTGGATTTTCTATTGTGTTTCTCTCTATCTCCCTCTCTCGCCACTACTTGACACGTCGTTTTCGCTCAACCGTAAGTACATTTTCCCATTGTTTCAACGTCTGCAATTTATGATCGGTATTTTTCTGTTATTGCAGTTCTCGCCCACTAGTGCTTCGTATGCCGCCATTCTGTAGTGGTGGTGCCATTTACCAGTACTGCCACGCAGAGCGACACCGTCGTTTGAAATAAATCTATCAGCGCTGTTGAGAAGAATCAATTGTGCAGAAGGCGAGCCATAAAAAATGCAACAAGACGTGTGCGACCGTGTGTGGCCCTCTGACCCGGATACAGCCGGTGCAGATCCTCTTACGCGAGCGCCGCGCGCACATGGCGACGGGCGAGAAGGGGTTCATTGAATCATAGGCATTGTGATGTTGATGGCGTTCATGTTGATGATGATGATGAAACGATGCAAACACACACGACGCCTGCATTCAATCGATTCGAACACTCTCTGTCGCCCGAGTGTAATAATCAAAAGCTGCCAGAGTGGGGGGGGGGGGCATCAACGGTGTGGGGAGAGAGAGAGAGGGCGGTACTTTACATCGGACTCTAAAACATGACACTCCATTTGGTCCCGCCTGGCCATCCCTCCGTGAAAGGGAGGCCAGTGGGACATCGAAAACATGCATTTCGTCTGTCAACTTCAGCTGGGTCAGCTAGGCCCCGAAGCCATTTCGGATTTGTTTTCTTTGTCTTCTTTCGGTGAGCATTTCTCACTAGACCGTCGTGTCGCAGCGTCAATGCAGCTTTTGAGGACATTGCGTCATTTGCGCAGTCGTCAAAGGAGGGAAAAAACATGTGGAGTTCAGATTTGTTGTCATTGGATTGACGAATTTCGTGGAGATCTAGAGACCTTCTTACATCGCAAAGTGTTTAAAACTGGGTCATTGTAATAATCGTACTAGTTTTCATTAGTTTATATTTTTATCATATTTTTATTTTTTCTATATTTAAAGTTTATAAGCTATAGACAAATTCGACATAAAATTTAAGATTTTCAAAATGTATATCCATCGGAACGTTTTCTCTGTAGTTGTTTTTTTTTATAAAATAAACTACTTTCCAAATGTAAATAACATTATTTTGAGTTTCTTTACTCCTGGCAATGTAAGAAAGGTTTGAAATTTTATGAAAATTTACTTGAAAACCTCGGAAGTCATGAAACACTAACATATTTGTTTACTTTCGCTACGCGGCAATAGATGGCGCCACCCAATCGAAATGTTATGATTAGGTTAGTAATATTCCAAACAATCAACCCTCGCTGGTCTCTTAGTTCAAACATTATCCTGCTTTTCAACTGTTAAGCCCCCCTTCCCATGAAGCAATTAATCATGCACGACGCCACTCGATTGTTTCAGTACTGTTTGACTCACGCCAACAATCGCCCAATGCGGTAAAATCCGCATCTGGATTCAATAACGCACGCCCCAAACGCAATGAGACATTAACGACGCACATACGCCAGCCCGCTCACATTAAGAACCCAACCGAGGCACGATCATTAATAAAATGATCATAAAAACGTGCCTTTCAGCGGCTGCGGAGTTGCCACCACGTAATAATCCAATAAGATACATTTCTGCGTTTGCGAAAACGTGACATTAATTACGCCACTCGGATATTTCAGCCGGCGAGGCGGCGGGATTCACTCGCGGTACTCGGTCAATAATTTAAATCCGCTTATGCCGCCGGTACCATTTTTCATTCGCGTGTGATTTTTATGGTCGAAGTACCGCGTCCATGAAACGCACCATGAACAAAGCACACTTAATCGAATCGAACCGAAAGCGGCTCCACCACGCACACGCCGATCCGTGTTCGATTTCGCTCGATTTAATGTACTCGTTTCGGATGATTATTGGATAAATATATTCTTCTCTCCACTCCACCCGCGCCGATCGGATTACAGCATCGGGAGCCGGATTAAGTTGCACCGGGCGGGCAGTAATACATTCATACAGTGCCCAACGATGTCGAGCGGTAATCGCGGAACAGGCGTTTTTGTTTTGCACGTGCGTAAATACAGAATTTTCTTTCGTTTCTTTCAGCGCGTGTTTACACAAAACTCGGCTCGACAGAAAGCGGAAGCGGCGTTGAAATCGGAGCGGTCGATGAATAAACATTTCGCGATCTTGGGCCTCGATCGTGCTGCTGTTCGTTCGCTGCGAAGAAATGCTGTCAATCGATGGGATCAATCAGCATTGCCGCGGGAATGCAATGAACAACGGTTCGTTTTACGGTTCGTACATTTGGTTGATTAATTTTTAAGTTTCCACTGTCTCTCTTGTGCTTCTAGGTCGGCTATAACTCTCCGGGCGCAAGGCGCCAGTCTGCGTCACAGCAATAACCACGAGCGTGTTCTCCGAAGGAACCATTCCCACCCCGATTGAAGACATCATCAGCGCGCCGTATCTGCGTCACAGCAATAACCACGAGCGTGTTCTCCGAAGGAACCATTCCCACCCCGATTGAAGACATCATCAGCGCGCCGTTTCGTAGATAATGTTCATCTTGCTGCATCGGAGCGCGTCATTTGCATATGTGTGTGCCCATTTTTCACACACCAAACCGACCGACAAACGACCCGACTCCGATGCGACCGGGAGAATGCAAATCGGAAACCCATTCAAACGACGGCTTCGAATCTAGGCATCGATCATAAATTCAACCCAGAAGGCGGTGGGAGATGGTTATGTCTTCTCTCGCATTGTCTTCTATCGGTTGACCTGAATGTACCGAGGGGGGCCCAAGGCACGCCAAGAAGGCTTTTCTTAAGCTTCCAGTATCGCCGCTGCCGTGTCCGTACGGGACGGGGAAAAATTGTGATAAATGCCCACCGTCCATCATTCCTCGGCGACAACGACTCGGAAGAAAACGACGTGTGTTCCCCGAGGCCACGAAGATCTGTCCACCCCTGTGTGACTGTGGTGGAAAAAGCACACCAGTGCGCTTTAGAAAGCCGTGCCGTTGCACCCGGTACGTGTAAAAGAAAAGACCGCGGCCAATAGTTGGCCTCAGCCGCCTGCATCTCCACATCTGCAGCCGAGGTGGCTACCGGCACGCTCCGTGTCGACTTGAGCCTGCAGCCATCGAGGGGCATGATTTACCACCCGCACACCCGAACGTGCCCGTTGTGAAAGGAGGCGTTTTTCTGCGCAGCGATTTTGAATTGATCCGAAAGTAATCAATACGTCATTACCGGCAGCGTAGTATGCAGCCAGCAGCTCCGGCAGGTACCCGGAGGAAAATGGAGCCTGTTTTTTTTGTTGTATATCCCACGCCATAGTTGTGTAATAATAGCCGAATCTAAAATTCTCAGTAATAGGAACTGCTTGAAGTTTTTTTTTTATTCTAACAATCGTTGCCAATTCTTCAGGAATAGGAGTTGTCTTGTCGTGGATGTAGAAATTAGGCATTTCTCGTTTGTTGGTTAGATATGCAAATTTCTCACAGAGAGAATGAGCCTTTTGTTAAGCTGATTCTAAAAATTATAGAGTAGAAGATTACACATGCATGATAACGAAAAAATCGCAACGAAAAGCCTTTCGACCGGCAAAAGGCTTATCACGGTGGTGCGTGTTTGTTCGTCCGAAAATTTGCCAACTGCTACCGGGAGCGGCCCAGCTGCCGTAGCCGAGCCGATCATTCCGCACAAATGGAAATGAAAATGATACGCACGAACGGGCGGATTCTTGTGCCCGCAGCCAGGCATCAACTTTCGCGTCGTAAAAATCCTGCTTCCCTTCTTTGCAGACGACACCCCATCAATGAAACGTCACGATTCGCCCCCAGCGCAGATAGTTTGAAATGCATCTTTCTCACAGCTCAATGCGTGTACTATAGAACACTGCTTGTTGCCTTCGGGATATGCTGAAGCCTGTTCTTTTTTCGCTCGTAGTACCGTTCGGTTCACCAGCCGGAATCTGTTCCAGGAAAATGGTTCCTTATTCGGGTTGTTTGCTTCACGCTTGGTGGTGGTGGTGGTTGCCGAAAACGTTTCTGCACTTTTCACCGAACCAGTCTGTCCGGTTTTAAAGAGGGCCTACATCCCACCAAAAACCACCGTCATATCTTCTGCTCCGCTTTATGATGCAGCATAAATTACTGGCATGTGAAGACAGAATCCAAAAACTGCACGCAGCACCGAAGGGGCAAGATCCACCCGGGAGGCTTTTGGCGTGTTAAGAAATTGGCAAACCGCATCACCCTTCGCACCGGGCCGGACTTCGAACTGGTCAAACTGGTGGCTTGTGCTCGCTGCGGAGGCTCAGCTGAGGGTGTCCGAAAAGTTCTTGCCTTCGCTTGCTTAGCGTCCACCGAGCGGGTCTTGGAATGCGCGAACGAGAACCGGCGTTCGACACACGAAACACCACCGGCGAAAGGCACGAAAATGACTACAATCGGTTTAATGTTTGGCGAAGCCCACAACCGAGGGAGAGAGGTCAGGGACAAAATCAAGGTGCGTGCTCTCCCGTGTGTAATTTGCTGCCATCTTCCCCAGAGTAGGAATGGCTTGTCATGCTTCTGCTACTGTCGTTATAGGAGGGACGACGGTACACAAAAGCTCACCCGTTTCGGTTGCGTCTTTGTTAGAAAATGGACTTTGACGAGGAAAGATAGGTGCTTTGGATGGGTTTAGCATTTTTTTTACTCTTCTCTTCTTTCTGTCACTTGCGAACCTCTCAAAGAAGTGATTGTGAAGAACTCGCTCCTTTCCACTTGGCTTACAGAAACAGATACAGCCCGGACGGAAGACATGCGATTGTTATGTAAATTCTGTTGTATATCCCACGCCATAGTTGTGTAATAATAGCCGAATCTAAAATTCTCAGTAATAGGAACTGCTTGAAGTTTTTTTTTATACGGAGCGGAGAGAAAGCTAGAACGTGACATTAGACAGCTCCGGTGATTTATGTAATAGAAATGTGTTCTAGGTAGGAAATAGCAAACTTTTACTCTTTAAAACCCGTACTTTAACATTAAAATCTGAACGTCGTATTATCATCGCTAGGAAAGAATGAAATTTGTGGAATCGTGCCCAACATATGGCCACCCCTTTTCTGCTTGCCAACACATGCATGATAACGAAAAAATCGCAACGAAAAGCCTTTCGACCGGCAAAAGGCTTATCACGGTGGTGCGTGTTTGTTCGTCCGAAAATTTGCCAACTGCTACCGGGAGCGGCCCAGCTGCCGTAGCCGAGCCGATCATTCCGCACAAATGGAAATGAAAATGATACGCACGAACGGGCGGATTCTTGTGCCCGCAGCCAGGCATCAACTTTCGCGTCGTAAAAATCCTGCATAGTTTTAAAATTTATGGTTCGCTTGCACTTACTTCTCATGTTTTTTCCTCTTGTTTTACTTTCCACAAACGCTTTCTAATAATCATTACACGTACGAAGACCCATAAAAGATCGTTTCCCCTCCCCGCTGTACGCAAGTTTCAACACTACGCTACATTATGGGCTGTAAAACTAAACTTGCTCCCCACACTAACGCGCCTAGCGCGAGAACGCTCACGGAATGAAAACAAACCAGAATCGCACCCGGTTCTGTGTCCTACCGTCGTTTGGGATATGTTTATTCCGTTCCGAAGTTTCCGATTCCAAAGTCCCTTCCTTTCCACGGCACGGCACACAAAAACAAAGAGCAAAAAGCATAAAATATTAACAGCAACAGCAGCACCACCACCATCTTCGCACGTTCGCATCGCGCTGAGCTGAGCAAAAAGGAGGCAGTTTCCAGTTTTCACTGTGCTTCAACATTTGCCGCCACCACGCAAAGCCCGCTCCCGAGATCGCGCCAGCCGAGACGCGCAAAAGAGGAAAAGGTTGCCGGTCGGGCCGAGGGGAAAAAGTGCGAAAAATCGGCACCTCCGGGTGGATTTGTCGCTCCAACGCCCCGCGGTTCCCGGGCTCCATTCCCGTCCGGGAGGGTGACTCCGAAAGCCATTGCGAATTCATGAGCCCGAGGATGGGAGAAAGACAGAAACGGATGGAAGGGGGGGGCGAACGCGCGTTATGCAAAAGACAAGAAAGAACTGCAAATTACGAACAGCCGCACGAGATCGCCACAGAACGCGGGCTTCGGGTCAATGATTTCTTTTGCCCTCCTGAACCCAAGCGGAACGCAACGGCCACGTTCACTGCCACATCGGCGGCGGCAGCAGCTTCATCCCGCTGCTAGGGAAGTTCATTTGAATAAAGAAAGACGTTGACTGTATCAAGCGATCGCCGGGCGATAGCATACGGCTGGAGAGACAAGGGCAAGGGTTTGTTTACGATAACGCTTTGCTTTGTGTAACTTTTACGGAGCGGAGAGAAAGCTAGAACGTGACATTAGACAGCTCCGGTGATTTATGTAATAGAAATGTGTTCTAGGTAGGAAACGTTGTCTGACGCTCCATTAAGGTATGTGAACCATCCTCCGAATATTTCACCACCTACCTCCACCCACAGCAGGCAAAAGCTCTGGCCACACTAGCTTTTGTTATTTTTCGGCTGCAATTTGCGACTTTCCTCCTTAGTAGAAACACAGCGATAAACGAAACGACAACGACTTTATGGAGTGCGGCCGTTTCGCGGCTTTTGACGGACCGCGCCAGTCAGGGGCCGATCCTAGCCGGGGCCAGGAATGCAATTAACGGGCGCAGATAATGCAGCGTTGGGCAGCAAGAATTTCAAAATGGCTGCACGCCATCCGAGGCGAGGCGGAGAGAAAGAATTCTGCAGTCCATCGAACAACGTGCTGAGGCGCGACGTTGTCTGACGCTCCATTAAGGTATGTGAACCATCCTCCGAATATTTCACCACCTACCTCCACCCACAGCAGGCAAAAGCTCTGGCCACACTAGCTTTTGTTATTTTTCGGCTGCAATTTGCGACTTTCCTCCTTAGTAGAAACACAGCGATAAACGAAACGACAACGACTTTATGGAGTGCGGCCGTTTCGCGGCTTTTGACGGACCGCGCCAGTCAGGGGCCGATCCTAGCCGGGGCCAGGAATGCAATTAACGGGCGCAGATAATGCAGCGTTGGGCAGCAAGAATTTCAAAATGGCTGCACGCCATCCGAGGCGAGGCGGAGAGAAAGAATTCTGCAGTCCATCGAACAACGTGCTGAGGCGCGACGTTGTCTGACGCTCCATTAATTGTATATCCCACGCCATAGTTGTGTAATAATAGCCGAATCTAAAATTCTCAGTAATAGGAACTGCTTGAAGTTTTTTTTTCCTTCTAACAATCGTTGCCAATTCTTCAGGAATAGGAGTTGTCTTGTCGTGGATGTAGAAAATAGGCATTTCTCGTATGTTGGTTAGATATGCAAATTTCTCACAGAGAGAATGAGCCTTTTGTTAAGCTGATTCTAAAAATTATAGAGTAGAAGATTCAAAAGGATCATTTTTTTCAAAATTTTATTTGCTTTATCTTTGTTGTTCAATCATTTGATTTTTTTTCAACACTGATCATTTCTTCAGTATTTACTAGACGCCTTGTGTCTACCAAAATCGATGTTCCAGTCACAAAATGGGATGGAAATCTTTGGAGACACAATTTAGAAAGTTGTTATTTATGTACAATTATACACTAACAAACGAAGCAGCCAATGACAAAATTTTAAGGGGGTTTCCATTGTTATATATAGAGATAAACCTGTTCCTCTCCATTTGTGCCTATGGGAAATAAAACTATAGATTCTATTGTAAACAAATTTATAGTAACGTTGGAAAAATCGAAACATTACCTTTAATAATGAAATTAACTACTTATCAATCGACTAAGTAGTAATAAAAACAGCGTGGCTAGTTGTTTATACCTCACGGAAACTGAAACGAAGCTAAGGCCAGTGCATTAACCTGACGGATGCGTGTCACGGTGGAATTTATGTTCAGCAATAAATTTTCATCCAAAAAAAACATGTCTACCTTCCAAAAACGATACAAAAGCAAGCACGCCAGATGCCCTTTGCTAGGTGCTGGGTCTATTTAATTAAGGGGAGTAAGGTATGTGAACCATCCTCCGAATATTTCACCACCTACCTCCACCCACAGCAGGCAAAAGCTCTGGCCACACTAGCTTTTGTTATTTTTCGGCTGCAATTTGCGACTTTCCTCCTTAGTAGAAACACAGCGATAAACGAAACGACAACGACTTTATGGAGTGCGGCCGTTTCGCGGCTTTTGACGGACCGCGCCAGTCAGGGGCCGATCCTAGCCGGGGCCAGGAATGCAATTAACGGGCGCAGATAATGCAGCGTTGGGCAGCAAGAATTTCAAAATGGCTGCACGCCATCCGAGGCGAGGCGGAGAGAAAGAATTCTGCAGTCCATCGAACAACGTGCTGAGGCGCGACGTTGTCTGACGCTCCATTACCATTACGTATGCTGCACGGCGCATACAGGTGAAGGAAAAATGAAGTAATTGGTTTTATGGCCAGGACGAATATTTTAACGCAACGGGAGAGGGCGCCCGTTGTCATCCAGCCGGGCTGGGTGTGAGGTCAATGTTCGATAAATGTGATGGTACTGCTCGTGAGGGAAAAGGAAAGGAACTGTGTTGAGTCCAGGTGCAGCAGACTGCGTCAGGTCCGTGGACCATTGTATGGAAATTATGCTGCTGCACACAGTGGTCAACGATGGGGACCAGTGTGTGTGTTCGATTTCGATTCATTTTGCCACTCGCGTCCACATCTGTACGGCTGTAGCACCTTTGCGCCGTCCTTTACCAGGGCAAAGCGACGAGATCCTTTTATGTCATCGTTGCAGTTCACTTCCAAACGCGTCACCTAATCCAAACGTAATCCATCCCCGGCAACGCTTGCGGGCAAGCTGGGCCAGTGAAAGTGGTCCGTGGAACGAGTTGCGTCCGGCTTCTAGTGTGTTCCAAAAAAACTCGCCCGAAGATACGGAGCGCTGGCAGTTCGCCACCGTTCCGAACGGGGCTTCCGATCCGGAAATCGAAAAACGTGCCAAATCGAAGCGTGTTCCGTGTGCGGTTTTTGTTGGTTTTTGTTTTGACACTTTACTTTTCAGCTGCCGGGCCGTGTCCCGGGAGCCGGCGATAGTTTCACTCCTTGTAGGGATGTCGCTTGGGGAGCCTTGAGGAACTTTCAGACGGACGGGTCGAAAAGTTTCAACAACTTCCGGTGGCGGAAGCGGTGTTGATAGAGTTTTGCTACATCGTGCTCAAAGGCACACTCTTTTTCTGGTCTTTAGCTTTAGGCGTTGTTCGAGCGTGGCACCGGTGCCGGCTCTTAATCGAGCTTGAAAAGACCGAATCACTGACGTTTCAGAGGCTAAGTCGCTTCGTGCTGTTGGAACGGAGAGGCGTTTAGCGATATATTGTGGGAACGAATTTAAGAGGAAACACTTGCGATAGCAGCAGTCACGAGAAAGGAGGGAAGTCAACGTGAGTTATAAATGAATCATCCTTCACAGTTTTGAGTAATGTGTTAAGAGATTTAAAACGAGCCATTACTCTGTAAGTCAACAAACACAATTGAAGTTTCAAATGCAGATTTATGTACAAAAAAAGTCGGAGAAAGTCGTTGAACAGTCTTTAGAACCTCCAGATTTCATCCAGGCTAAGAACGTTTTAGAAATAGTGTAATGATAAATACATACGTGCATAAGGTTTAATGTTTACTTCTAAGTTATTTCTGCAATTGAAAGCAAAGAACTTACTGCAAGTTGTTAATGTTTCTTATTCTCTTTTTCAGGAATAAGAGATTCATTTGAAGAACGTTGAATCCGTAAGAAACTAGAAACTGCTATATCTCCCTTCCTACACAAATACAAGCGAGCTCGAAAAATTAATCGGATCCTTTCGTTACAGGCTTTCAGTTCCAGTTGTAAAACTAATTATGACTAAGCCGTAAGGATCAGTCTGCAGAATAATGCCTCTCCGCTCAACCAAACCCGCCTTCCAACCCAACAACGCCAGCATTGCAGGCACACATTCCCGTGTATGAACATGAAATCCCGCTGGGTGCTCATAAGCTGTCGACGTTAGTCATAAATTATGAAACTTTTAAGACCTTATAAATCTTTCACGATTCGCGACGCGCGGCTCGCATCCTTCCAGACGCCCGCGTGCCTCCTGGATGTGCTGTGTGCAGACAGGGCGAGACAAAAAACGCCATCACCACGTTACAGCGACCACATCGGGACATGCCACAGTGGACCGCTGGTCAAACAGCGCTCAAAATGGCTCTAAATTAAACGAGAAGTGTGTTGTGGCTCTCGGACGCGGCGAGAAAGAAGTTCCCTTTTTCCGATATGCATGCGGTGCGGTGGAAATATAAAATCGCACACACACACGTTCCCACTCTGGCTGCGACGCGGCTACCAGGAGAAATAACAGTTAAAATTTATAGTTTCCAAGTCCATTCGGACGGTGGTCAGCCGGACGGCGAGTCAGAAGTCAGATAAGATGCGGTCGTCTGCTCCGGAGGTTCTGGGGTCGACGATGCGAGCGGTTTAATGCGCCCCCCCATACGCATACGCAACCAGGACCAGTGAGCATCGAACAGAGAGACGTGTAAGAAGCTTAAGTTCCCGCCTGTCCGGAGCGCGAAGCACTCGAAATGCAGCGTGCTGCGCTCGTCCCATCACCCGTTCGGGGTGGTCCGTCTGCAACGCTGCTCACATCGCGGCGAGGTTCACGATCAAGGTTCATGGTTGGCAATCCCCATCGGTTCGCTGGCCCACGACCCAGAGTGGATTGAATTTTTATACGCGTACGCGTCAAAGTTAATGTTGGCTTTTTCCAAACGACGCCCAGACGTTCCGGGCGCTCGCACGCACCCATGAGAGTGCTAATGAATTGAGGCTCTTGTTTGGGGTCGTTTGCGGGCGTCTTCGCTTTGGAGCAAACACCGTTCCGACTCGCAGACGCCCGCTTCCGTTTGCTGGTGCGCGTTTCTTTCACTTTTAATCACACGTTTAGAGCGCGCGTTGATAGAGACGTCGGTGAGATTTACGCGGCGACTGTACGGTGTTTTGGGTGGCATACAAATGCTCCCCAAGGGTGGTAGCCCTCGGCAGACGTTCCGGCTCTATTGCATAAGGCAAGGCGCGACGAGTAGTGGAACTTTCCCTTATGGCAAAGAGCGGCACCACCTGCTTCTCTCGTCTTTTGGAGGGTGCTCCAAAGGATTTCTTTTGGACTTTCGGAGTTGGGATCGTGTGTGTGTGTCTGCGTATGGCACATGCGAAATGAGACGTACGAGATTTGTGGGATCGTTTAATGAACGCCACGGATATGTGTACGATTGTTGCCAGGGTGCGCATGAACCATGCACCAGTCTCGGATGGAAAATTAATGATTTGTGGCTGGACTGAAGGAGTTTCATGCTATAGTATGCACATTTACAACGTAGTTTGCATGTAGAGTATTTCTTGTCATACAAAATGTATCTCGCTAGGTAACTTAAAACCGGTATTAAGTAATTGATTTGCTGCCTTCTCTTGACTTTGTACATCGTAACTAAAAATGAAGTTTGCTATTCACCATTTTACTTCACAAATATCAAAGCAACCGCATACAAAAAGGTATCTCTAGGTAACTCTCAGTAGCTGCTCTGAGTGGCGCCATCTCTTGACGGATGCTTAAATCTCTGTTCCAATGCACTTTCTTAGCATGTTAACCTTTACAAACCTTGACGAAACTGGGCCGGATCAAACCTTTCTGAGCTGCTGCACCTCCATAGCAAAATCAATACTATCATTAAACTTCTTCTGAACTCCGTTAACATTAATAAAATATTATGTTCACCTCGCCGCGCATGCGACGAAGTACGAGTTAATGCTGAATCCTTTACGGACACAGTTCGGTTGTGAAAGTTCTCTCTCGCCATTACACATTACTTTTGCCTCCCCGTACTTTTGCCACAAACTCCTCTCGGTGCACCGAATGAACTGGAAAAAGATTAAAAACGATGTCCAACGGTGCTGCAATTTGGGGAAAACTGTACGCCGCGTTCGTAAAGTATTTCGCGATTTTAATTAATTTCCCATAACAACTTCTTGTGCCGGCCCGCCCGTGCCTTTGCCTCGTCTCGTTGTCACGAGTTCGCCTTCGCTGAGCCATCCGTCCACACAACAAAGTTGTGTATTGGGATTATGGATCGAAAACGGTTCGGCGGCTCGGACCTCGCAGGACGAGACGAGCCTATTGCGTGTATATACTGGCGATTCGACTTGCAGGGACGGCCCACAAAACGACACACCGGTGTGGTGATGGAAGAGCCTGCAGCGGCGTCGATGGCGGCCGTCCGGGAGATAAATTTACTAATTATGTGCAAAATTTATCCAATTAATTTCAATCGTCGGCATCGTCGCCCGGGTCGGCAGAAACGGACGGAAAACGGTTTTTGCTTCATTTCGGCGAGCCTCCATTAGCTGGATCTGGCCGGGCTCGGTTGATTGAAATGTGTTTTTCTTTCGAAAATATTACTTGCCGAAATGGAAAATTGACTTTCGGGGTTGGAGTTTTTGTAGTTGTTTTCGTTGTGTGCCTTGAAATGAAACAAGTTGCTACGACCACTAATTGATTCTTCCGTGCAGCCGATTAAGCATCACTCGATCGGCTTTATCCTCTCCCCGGGAGCTGTTTATCTTCATCACGATAAGTCGGGTTTTTTTATCCACTTCAGCGCCAAAGTTTAACGAGAATACGGACACTGTTGTTTTGCGCATAAATCGCCCATCGAAATCCCATTTCGGCGATGTAAAGCCACTCTCGTGATCGCGAAGGATTTCACAAAAAATAGTGTCTTTTTTGTCTGTTTCCAGTTCCCAGCACACCAGGATCGAAATTGAGCTGAAATAAATATGTTATTCTGGAAACCTCTCCACGGCCACGAGACGCGCCACTTGGTTGTTTCTTCTGCTGACGAACCTAAAATCCCCCGCACCGACAAGGACCGGTCGAAAATGATGGACTATCCGCCGCGCGCTGAAAGATGTGCCGAGTAAAACAGACCGAGATGAGATACCGATCGGAGTGAGCCGAAATGAGACAGCCGATCGATGCTGCTTGCACTCGCACGGAAGAGGGAGGATTTATTTTTCCAATATAAATTTCAATTTATTTTCCACTCACTGTCACTGACTCTTTCCATCGGCCCGATTACAGAGCGCGCCGCGTGTCGCGATGTAGCACCACCGTTACACTATGGGACTATGTGAGGAGGATGTTCCGGATCTGGAGATCGAATCGAATAAGTTGTTTGGAAACGTATGCGTTTGCGGTTTCGAGTTTTATCGTCACTTTGGAGACGAACCTTGGAGCGCCAGAAGAGCACGTAAGTTTCAGTCCAGATTAAGATTTTACCGAACGGGATTGTCTTAGTCTGCACATTCCTCTCCCTATCCGTAACTGTTGGTGAAGAATTTTAATAGCTATATTTAACTGTTTTTTAGGTGCTTCAAGCGATTGCTGCCGAAAGTTTCCGTCTCCAGTGTGCATGCCAACGCAAATAGGATATAGCTTTCGAGATTCGATTCCGGTTCGTTTGGCACGGAAATCAGTACGCTCCAGTACTCCCTTCCGGCAGCAGCGCATATCCACGCACCCGGGCCCGGGCCGTCCCTTGTGTAGACACGAAAATGTCAATCGTCTTTTCGAGGAGTTTTCATCGCCGCGGGCTGTCAAAAGCAAAATGCGATAACATCTGCCTCCTTCCTGGAGCTCTCCACCGCTCACCGGCCGGCGAGCGTTTCCGGACCATATTCGATCGTTCGATTCGAGCCAGCGCCCGAGCCACCAGGACGAAGTTAACGAATAGAGCGCGCGAGCGCCTTTCGCACTCCGGGTTGATTTAGTTTCACAGATTGCTGTAATGATTTTGCACCAGAGCGCCAGGCGTTGGAATTTAATTATTTCGCACCGTTCCGAAAAATCGGAACACGTAGGACAGATTGCGGGCAAGTGTGGCTTGTGGCGTGCGGTAAACACGAGCCAACCCCTTTTTGGCTGAAGGAACCCGGCACAGCCGTTGCCGTTGTGTCGAGCTGCTGTTGGGCTCGCCTCATCGAAACGGATCGTTTTTCCCCCCAGGGAGATGTGTAATAAACAAACATGCCAACCACTCTGGGGAGGCCCTCCAGGAGCTGGTTGGCATGTTGCTTTCTAGTGGTAAGGGCGGATATCCTTCGCGGAGGTCCGAACGCAGAAAGCGCGTAGTTGACGCAACCGAAATTTATAGCCCCCGGGCAGAATGAACCACGGTCAACGCCGATGCCGCACTCTGAATGTCCGGGAATCACAACAGCACCGCAAACTTCTTCCCCCAAAACCTTCGCCAGAGGGCGCTGGTTGCTATTGACATATTTCGCCGGGCTCCACCCAAAACCTAGCAACGTCTCGCCATGGGCCGGAGATTGAAAGGATTTATTTGCTTTTCCGCGCGCACGCCGCTTGCCAACGCTTCGGGTGGAGTAGCGTTTTCCCAGAAACAAAACAGGATTATCGACTCGCGAACTCCTCCGCGCTCCTGCTGCCTTCTCGGCCGGCAAAGCCTTAGAGATCATCGGGCACTGAAACTGTTTTGCTGCAGAAAGCTATCACAAAAAACAAACTCCAGTTTCATTTATCAAGCGCTTTGTGTGGCCTGAGGCCAGCAAAAAGGTGGAGTTCACTGGAGTGGAACCCTTCACGGTGCACCGATGGCCTGATGAACGAGTTGCCATTAATTGTCAAATCGAGCTCATTAAGCTGTTATCAGATAAACCGAAAGCCCAGGGACTTCATTAGGGATTATATTCAATAGTTTTTGCTTGATTTTTTATAATCCATTCGTATCCGCACCATTTAGTACACACAATGCACAAGTTTTAGTACACAGATGACATCCATGTGATTAGTTTTAACTATGTTCGTATGTGTTGACGGTTAATAGGCTATAACTTGAAATTTTAAAAATAGTTACAATTTCCCCTAAATCGTTTTATGATTAAAAAACCAATGTATACATAGATATGTAAATTGTATCCCTGATTTCTGTTTTGAGTGGCGCCATCTCTTGACGAGTAGTGTTACTAAAAGATGTTGGACAATTTTCAGACATTCGCAATAGACATTATCCAAATTTTAATCATTGTTTCATCTATTATTGAGTTAAGGTGAAGTACTTTAAAATTACTATCCTTTGAATAAAACATTTTTTAAGCTGTTTCTTAAATTTTGACATGAAACATGTAAAATTGTCGAAAAAGACCAGATCCTTTAACAATTGTAGTGTCTTGCTGTCTTCAAAAGCCACCATATTTTTAATACAAATATTCTCCCGTTAAGTCCCATTCTACGAATATCTTTCCATTGTTTACATTTCACAAATTTACAACATTTACATTTCACAAACTTTATTGCAGCTCTTTAGATTTCAACTCTTCCACGAGTTTCCATCGTAACCTTTCCGTCCTGTGAAACCCATTTTCGCCCATAAGATCCCATTAGGTGCCTTTCTACGCAGATCACGCTTTGGCCCCGAGATAAATCTTATCTCTCCCCATTTGCCCGTCTCTAATACAATCACATCGATTGCAAAAGCGTGCAGCTGCACACCAGCTCGTATATCATCGCGTCCCGCGTTTGCACAAACCCACCGACTTTCGTTCAAACTCTCCGCCACCGTTGCGGGAGGATTATTAACATGACAAATCGAAAGCAATTTTCATCGACCGCGTGAGCACACACACACACACACAGCGCATTATCGTGGTGGAAAACCAAACCGTTACACCGTTACGTCGCTCGTCCACGGTGGGTGAAGGTCGTGAGTGCGTGTTGCTCCCCGCTCGAACGCGATCCTTTGCCTCCGTACGATCAAATCGATCCGGGTGAGTTTTATTGGGTTTCGGGTGAAAAATGAAGTAATTGGCAATACGGACGACCACCGGCGACGGGGCCCGAGTGTGGTTTGCGAAGCGGAAAACAAAAGGAACGGGCCTCGCAGCGAAACACGCGACGCCGGCGCCCGCACCGGTAATAAGGTTTGGGTGGTGGTGGTGGTGGGCAAAAGTTTTACTTCATTAAGCCGATTGTTTCGTGCTTGGGCGAAGCGGAAATGGATTATCGACAAATTATAGGGCCAGAAGCTGTCAAGAAGTTTTGTTTTTTGTTGGCACGCGCATTTCCCTTTATTCTATTGGCTTTATTAGATTCTTCTGCCGGCGGTTGGCGCGTGGAGCAAGCTGTTGGAATGCGAATTTAGTGATGCCATAAACCGAGACGGCTCCCTTCTGGGCTCCACCCCAAAGGGGATAGTCTATTACAAAACCCAACGGAATAAATGCTTAAATAATGCCCATAATCTGCATTGTCGTCCTGTCGCTCGCGTTAACGGAAGGGCGAGAGATGGAGAAAGCAACGCAACGATATATCTCCCTCCGCGCTTGGCTATCATTATTACCCGGATTTGGGCAAATTTTCTTGTAACTTGATTGTACTGGCCCTATTTGCCCGACTGTCCCGACATTGCGAACACACAAACGGCGCACTAAAAACGGGAGGGCACGTAGCACGCCTGAGCGTTGTTTGGCCCGGGGGTTTTTGGGCCCCGTAAAAGGATTGCGAATAAATAAGCCGAGTGACCTAGAGGCGGGATTAGCGTGGAATGCTTCCACCACACCAACACTCACACACTCTCTGGGAAGGGAAGACAACATTTTCGTGTGCTGTAAAAATGTCCAGCACAGGGCTTAACAATAAGGAGCCCTTTTGTTTTGCTAGGCTTAAACGAACGCACAAGAAAGCAGCTAGCCTTCTGGAGCTGGTGCGTACTGAGTTTTAAAGCCACCCTTTAAGCTTTATGTGATAAAACCCGCCATAAAGTTGTTTAAGGTGCACGGTAAAGAAAGGAACAAACCGTTGTGTCTGTTATTTTGCGATCATGTGTATACAACAAATTTTAACACCACCAAACGTAACGTTGCGTTGCGTGTTTGGAGACACGCGGCAGGCGCCTTTGGAGTCAATATTTAGCAGAACCCTGTGGAACCCTTCCAAAGGCGGGCGTCTCGGGAGGAACGAGCGCCGGCAATGTTTATCTTTCGCCCGAGTGCCCCTCCAAAACCGGCCGTCGATTGACATCATCTCGTGGAAACTCATCAACAACTCGCGCTCCATCGCTAGCGCAGTTGCTGAGCTCACCTTTTCC
This sequence comes from Anopheles cracens, assembly GCA_002091845.1. Classification (NCBI taxonomy): domain Eukaryota; kingdom Metazoa; phylum Arthropoda; class Insecta; order Diptera; family Culicidae; genus Anopheles; species Anopheles cracens. The sequence goes on from KZ068698.1 coordinate 273,740, forward strand.
TTCAAGGTGAGCAGTAATTACGCCGATGCGAGAACTTTGTCCGAGAGGTGTAAAATGGGAAGGGCTTTTTTGTTTGTTTGCTTGCTTCTTTCGAGTATCACAAAGCGTATCTGTAATGAGAATTGACATTCTCGACTTTTTTGTTGAGTGTGTGTGTGTGCGGCGATAGGTGGCGCTGTAACCCATCTTTTACGGTGCGATCGCATCATCAGAGGCACCTGTGCGATAGGAGGAAAAAATGGCACCGGCACTAAAGCTGGTGAGTCATGAGACAGTCGGGCGTTTGTTTGCAATTTAATATTTGCAACGCAAGCTATGCGGTGTGTCACGAAAAAAATTTAACTGCAAGTATACGTAAGGGTGGTGGTATAAGGTGTGGTTGAATGTGTTTTTAAAAAAAATTGCATGCCAAGCAAGTTCTAGAATTGTTCGAAAAATAGGTCGGTGTTTTTTTGTTTAGTTTTTGCTTCAGAAGTGTGGCTATAAGGTGTAGGATGCAATTTTTATCACTTTTCAATCAAAAAGAGTTAAATAAAATTGAATTGTAATAACTCTTTATATCGTTGTAAGAACATTTGCAAATGATAGATTTATCAACTATAAAGTTTCCCTTAATTCTCTAAGAATATTCTCCAAGAAATCGTAAAAAAATCTTAATGTTAATTTTTATTCTGTCTGTACATGAATGTTTGATCATTAAACGTTATTTAGCGAACGACTTTTTGCACCGTAAAGAACATCCGACAGATATGCCACTAACGAGTGCTCGACCACACGTAAAATCTGCTCCATTGTGGATGACCCAAGTGGACACACGACAAGGACACCGAGAAGAAGGTGACTCTTAGGAGGAAAACCCGCTTGAAAACAGCTCAACTAAAGAATCATAAATCCTCTTCATCCTTGCGTTTATGCTTTATCAGG
>KZ068698.1:289978-316613 GCA_002091845.1 Anopheles cracens
ATGAGTAGCATTTGAAGCAGGATTTGAATACTAGCGTTCTGCACAAGGCCAGAGATCTCCTCTTCAAGCATACTACATCTATCTACCTACCCAACTTTATACTACATACTGAAAACATCTGTTTTTGCAGCAGAACCCGCTGATCACAGGCTTGTTGATGTGGTCATGTTTCGCAACTCACGTGTAATCTTTCACCGGAGCAACGCTCCAATCGATATCATCGAAGCCCGTAAGCCGGTGTCAAAACCACGTGCGGCACGGGCCTTCCGCCGTCGGTTTGAATGTTTAGCTTTAATTAAACCATCGAGATGGAAACCATAGCAGCTCGTTGCCAATTGCATACGACCGTAGGCGCAACCGATGCCTTATCAGCTATCAGCTAACGTGTTTACCGCCAAACGCACAAGCACGCGGGTGGAACTGCACACTTCTTCCAAGCTCTCCGGACTCTTCGATTGTTGCCGGCGGCCAACTGGTGGCGAAACATCTCCTCCCGCCGACCACGTCCGGTACCAGAGTCAAGCTGCTGTTGGTGAAGCCATGCGTCAAAAGTTAAACAGCTCGGGCTGTGATTATACCAACGCATCGGTAGCTAAACGGTTGTGTCCTAAAGTGCCTTCCACACCGCTAGTACCAGTGTGCGGTGCCAAAAAAGCAGCGACATTAATATTCATGGTTTATGATTATTATAACATTATGCTAATCGAATTTTATATCCTGCGGAAAAGTGGGGAGCAAGTGGCGGTTGACTCCGTATGGTGTTGGTGTTGGTTATAATCAGTTTGTGTTGTATTGAGCGAGAAAAAGGGCTTTTCTTCAGGAGACGCTCTAAACTGGATGTTTAATGCATGATGTGTGCCCTCGGCCGAACTCCCCCAAGACAGTGTAAAGTCAATAAAACAGGAAACGGATAAGCTGTCAATATGTACTTAGGGTTATGGTTACAGTGCTGAATAAATTATATTTAATGGTTAATAGGTCGTTATTGAGGTTGTGCTATTGAGAAGGAAACGGTTGTGTCCTAAAGTGCCTTCCACACCGCTAGTACCAGTGTGCGGTGCCAAAAAAGCAGCGACATTAATATTCATGGTTTATGATTATTATAACATTATGCTAATCGAATTTTATATCCTGCGGAAAAGTGGGGAGCAAGTGGCGGTTGACTCCGTATGGTGTTGGTGTTGGTTATAATCAGTTTGTGTTGTATTGAGCGAGAAAAAGGGCTTTTCTTCAGGAGACGCTCTAAACTGGATGTTTAATGCATGATGTGTGCCCTCGGCCGAACTCCCCCAAGACAGTGTAAAGTCAATAAAACAGGAAACGGATAAGCTGTCAATATGTACTTAGGGTTATGGTTACAGTGCTGAATAAATTATATTTAATGGTTAATAGGTCGTTATTGAGGTTGTGCTATTGAGGAGGGAAGATTCGTTTTATTATTTACATTCTAATATGTTAAAACTGTTGAATTTGTTTGTAATGTGGAGCAAATTCATAAATATAACAACGTTCCTTTCGCTCGTTTGAGGACCAATATTTCCCCACTTAAAATTGAATCCATTCGACAACAAGGGTCTCCATTGCTCCGCTGGCTCCCAGGTTTATCGGAACTGCGGATCGCGCGTGTCAGCAATTTCATTTTATTTTATTATCCAATCAATTATCCCATCGACCCAATTATGTTGCGCTTGCTTATCATCAAAACTGTAATGCAAACCTGCCAGCAAAACCAACACAACACCGCTTCCGTCCGATCGATACGGAAGCGTTTAAAGCCTTCACGGGGGCTTTAATTATTAATCGTCGTCGATTAAGGGAACACAATAAAACATAAACAGAAACGGTGAAATACCATTAAAACGACGAAGATCGCGTAAAACGAACGTTATCGTTAAGAACTTATTTCAAGTTTTGCAATTTGAAACAATCATGCTCCAAACAATGTTGCTTACTTTGTTCTGCACGCTCTTTATTTCCTTTCTAGTGCATTTTACCTTGCAGTTCTTTAATTGAAGACACGTCTTGCACGCACATATAGCAGCTCGTTGCCAATTGCATACGACCGTAGGCGCAACCGATGCCTTATCAGCTATCAGCTAACGTGTTTACCGCCAAACGCACAAGCACATAGACGCGGGTGGAAGTGAACATTTCTTCCAACCTTGCCGGGCTCTTCGATTGTTGCCGGCGGCCAACTGGTGGCGAAATATCTCCTCCCGCCGACCACGTCCTTTACCAGAGTCAAGCTGCTGTTGGTGAAGCCATGCGTCAAAAGTTAAACAGCTCGGGCTGTGATTATACCAACGCATCGGTAGCTAAACGGTTGTGTCCTAAAGTGCCTTCCACACCGCTAGTACCACTGTGCGGTGCCAAAAAAGCAGCGACATTAATATTCATGGTTTATGATTATTATAACATTATGCTAATCGAATTTTATATCCTGCGGAAAAGTGGGGAGCAAGTGGCGGTCGACTCCGTATGGTGTTGGTGTTGGATATAATCAGTTTGTGTTGTACAGAGCGAGAAAAAGGGCTTTTCTTCTGGAGACGCTCTAAACTGGATGTTTAATGCATGATGTTTGCCCTCGGCCGAACTCCCCCAAGACAGTGTAAAGTCAATAAAACAGGAAACGGATAAGCTGTCAATATGTACTTAGGGTTATGGTTACAGTGCTGAATAAATTATATTTAATGGTTAATAGGTCGTTATTGAGGTTGTGCTATTGAGAAGGAAAGATTCGTTTTATTATTTACATTCTAATATGTTAAAACTGTTGAATTTGTTTGTAATGTGGAGCAAATTCATAAATATAACAACGTTCCTTTCGCTCGTTTGAGGACCAATATTTCCCCACTTAAAATTGAATCCATTCGACAACAAGGGTCTCCATTGCTCCGCTGGCTCCCAGGTTTATCGGAACTGCGGATCGCGCGTGTCAGCAATTTCATTTTATTTTATTATCCAATCAATTATCCCATCGACCCAATTATGTTGCGCTTGCTTATCATCAAAACTGTAATGCAAACCTGCCAGCAAAACCAACACAACACCGCTTCCGTCCGATCGATACGGAAGCGTTTAAAGCCTTCACGGGGGCTTCAATTATTAATCGTCGTCGATTAAGGGAACGCAATAAAACATAAACAGAAACGGTGAAATACCATTAAAACGACGAAGATCGCGTAAAACGAACGTTATCGTTAAGAACTTATTTCAAGTTTTGCAATTTGAAACAATCATGCTCCAAACAATGTTGCTTACTTTGTCCTGCACGCTCTTTATTTCCTTTCTTGTGCATTTTACCTTGCAGTTCTTTAATTGAAGACACGTCTTGCACGCACATTGATAATGAATCACTCGCATGAAGCGAGAGCAGTCTTCTCAGCATCTTTCGATTACTTTCTTCCAATATGTCAACTCCATCCTGCGCGCGACACATCAGATCAACCGGCGGTATGTAGATCGATACGCAGGAACAGGTTGTAAAATTAGCCTATCCCGACCATTAGGAGGTGATCCATCACCACGTACAACGTAACCGTTAGCACGCGGCTTGGCGCAAAATTGCATTACAGCATCCACAGACGCTGGGTCGTCTGGTGTCTCGCGTGTCTGGCCCGTTTCGAGGTGATTAATTTCTGGTTCCAATAATCTAATGTCGTCGTTCGGAGGAATAACCGGTTCGGAACAGCCAGAAGTGGCAAGTGCGGCTACCCGTATTTATCGTTCCTATCGCGAAAGACGCGTGTTCGCTTTAGCACTTTCGTTGTGATACGCTATCAGGGGTAGTTTGTACGTTTATGCAAAATAAGTGTGGCAGATAAAAGCTGGACAAGAAGAAATGTGTCTCAATATGTCGGAAGGTTTTAAGTCGTCCAACGAAGTTATAGGCTCTCTTGTGTGGGGTCGTTCTGATAATTAATTACATGAGTTAATTACTGTTTTGCAAAATTAATAATTGATTACATACTCTTTTAGATTTGTAATAAATATTATTCTTACAAATAAGTGAATGTCCAGCTGTTCGAATTAATATCCAGTTGTTCACTTTTCAAGTCCCGAAGTACGGGGTTTAGTGTCTTAAAAAAAACATAGCAACCTTGTACTAAATTCATATCTTCAATTTTATCTAGCAGCGCCCTCTTTTGTTGAGCTATGTAACCATTTTCAAACATTTTCCGTATAACTTCTTGAAACTCTCAAGCCCTCTTCTAGTCAAGAATCGCGAAGATCGCCTTTGAAAGACAATTTATGCAGACTCATTAATTCAATCTCTAGCTAAATTACGAAGAAGAAAAATCATTCTATCACTCATATCTATCTCTCGGGAATTCCCACATCGTTGAACAAAACTCCCCACGGCACGGTCGTAAACGAGTCCATATTTCATTACTCAAAATTCACCGATCTTTACTTCGGCATTAATTCCGCTTCCAACCACGCCCGCACCGAACAATTACTTCTGCCCGGTACCGGGCAATGAATGGGGAAAATTAATCTCACCTATTTCCGCGCACTTTCGCGCCGTTCCCACCCTCCAGGCTAAATTTCAAGTGCAAGTGATCAACCGTTTTGGTGCCACGTTGTGGCCGAATATTAAAACAATTTATCGCTCGAAGAGGCGCCACCGGACCAGAAACGATACCCGTCGGCAGAGTGGAAATGGAGAGAGTTGTTTTGTTGAATAAAGCAGTTTGGTTGATTCAATTCGTTCGTGAGCCAGCCAAAAAACGCACGCTTTACGCGTGCATCAAAAGCTATTCCTCTACATTCTTTCGCCCTTCTCCAAAGCGAACAATAATTGTAAACCAGGTTCCCAATTGTTGCGAGCTCAGCTTTCCAATTACGCGGCACATTTGCCGCACCAGCAGCGATTCTTTGTTTTGCGCTTTCCGTCTCTCTAATCCGATATCCCCGAGCTCGAGCTCGGGCATGCAATGCTCGGCGGAATTCAATCCGATCCGTGAGTGCTGGTAAACGTACTGGGTAAACAGCAATAACAACATGGCTTCAACCACCAGTAAGCTTCCATAACACACACACAAACACACACTTGCTGGCCGCAAAAGGATTGAGAGCAGGACAACGCGGCTGCTTTCCAGCAGGAGAAGGGATATTATTTTTTATCATCCTTTCGCTCCTTGGATCAATCCTGTGACATTCGCCTTACCGAGAATCTACCGGGATTATATTACGCTTGACACTTGGCACTCTTCGAGGATATCCTCAGTAAGCTCGATCATTAGGGATCCGCAGCTCGTCCTAGTGAGTTTTTTTTCTCGTTCTATTCAGGCATGAATGTAGATCATTCAATACAGAATTCATGCGCATTGTTTCAATAGCTTCTTCTCCCTCTGTACAGAAAATGTGTGGTGGTGACACAGAAGAGAAAGGATTACAATTTCGTGTCAAATGAGCATTCCTTTCTGCCTGCACAGCTCAGCTTTCCAATTACGCGGCACATTTGCCGCACCAGCAGCGATTCTTTGTTTTGCGCTTTCCGTCTCTCTAATCCGATCATACGGGAAACGATCCACATATCCTGCCAGCGGCAGCGTATGAGAGCAAACATAATCAAACCAACGGGCGACCCAGAGCCAAGGAAGGTCTGGCGGCCTGAAGATGCATCTCGCATTCAGAATGCACGCCCGTGATTGGAAGATGCTTACACGCGACCATCCTTTCGCCGGATTGGTTTGGGAAACCCCGTAAGGAAGCAGGTCGCTGATACAAGAAAACAGTCGTCTCCGGGTGCACGGGATGTAGCGTCGGTTCTTCCTGGATGGCCCAGTTTTCTCCAGCCGCTCGCTGCTCCTCCTCGCACTGTAAGCGCGATGTTATCGATAATGAAAAATGCAAATTCCACAAAATCACCGCTTGGTTATGAAAGAGTGAGTTAATAAATGGAATGCAAAATAATTCACTGCTCGTGATGCTGGAACTCGGTCCTGTATTGATGAGAGTTGACGTGAAATGTCGCAATGTAAGGATCGCTTTGGTTTCAGCGCTTACAATAGGATTTAAAATAGAATAAAACATGATTCTGACACAAATTCCCGAAAGTTTAATCTCTGAGCTTGAAAGGTCGTCAGCATCGAACCTGAGCTAGAATGAGTAATTTTACTGTTCGGATTGTTCTGAAACATATTGTATCTCATTCGATGTGAATAGCAGATCAAGTTTTCTTTGTTCCAAATGTGTTTTTATCAAACATTTGCTTTTGCGTATTTAAAATAACCGATTTTTTTCAAGAAATCCCTCTAGTAAACACACGATGAATATACGTACCAACAGACGAACGAACGAAGCAGCTGACTAATATAATTTTTTTTCTCGTTCTATTCAGGCATGAATGTAGATCATTCAATACAGAATTCATGCGCATTGTTTCAATAGCTTCTTCTCCCTCTGTACAGAAAATGTGTGGTGGTGACACAGAAGAGAAAGGATTACAATTTCGTGTCAAATGAGCATTCCTTTCTGCCTGCACAACAAGGAGTAGCAACGGAAGGCGAAAAATAGAAACCAGTGGACAAATATTGACAACCCCGTCCTCTGTCCGCAAGACAGAAGCGCCCCTTTCGTTGCTGCAGTTGCAAGATATTGAATATGCATGCAAATGGGACCAGGGCAAGCAAAATCCGATACTCTCTGCTCTGTGTGGCTGTCTGCCCGCTGAAGTCTGCTGCATATTGAATCAATTTCTAATTGAACTCAATACGGTCCGGGGTGTTGTGTTTGACGCGGAATGGTTACATTGTTATGCGCGCTGAATATTTCAACTGCAATGTAAAAGGACCAGCTCGAGGAGCGTTTTTTTTTCTTCTTTTGCTCATCCTTTCTCACCTCCATCGCAACAGCACGTGTTATCCTTTCCTGCTTGCGGCGGAACACCATATTGCAGCGGGCTGGAAAAATAATGCACCGGAATCTGTAAGCATTTTAATCCAGCCAGATTGCGACGCTTCTGTCGCACTCGCGTTGGAGAAAGGCAAGTCGTCGGAGCAAGGAGTGAGAATAGACAATGAAGCATGCCTGTCAACGCAGCGCGATATGTTTGCACAGCTGTGCGGACGCTGTGCGAAGGATTGGAAAAGTTTCGCGGAGAGTGAGTTAATAAATGGAATGCAAAATAATTCACTGCTCGTGATGCTGGAACTCGGTCCTGTATTGATGAGAGTTGACGTAAAATGTCGCAATGTAAGGATCGCTTTGGTTCCAGCGCTTACAATGGGATTTAAAATAGAATAAGACATGTTTCTGACACAAATTCTCGAAAGTTTAATCTCTGAGCTTGAAAGGTCGTCAGCATCGAACCTGAGCTAGAATGAGTAATTTTACAGTTCGGATTGTTCTGAAACATATTGTATCTCATTCGACGTGAATAGCAGATCGAGTTTTCTTTGTTTTAAATATGTTTTTATCAAACATTTGCTTTTGCGTATTTAAAATAACCGATTTTTTCAAGAAATCCCTCTAGTAAACACACGATGAATATACGTACCAACAGACGAACGAACGAAGCAGCTGACTAATATAACCATAGCAACGGTATAATAGCCATCGGCAGCATGTCTCTCCTAAAAACTCCTTTACTGAGTAGCGCCCTCTATAGTCAGACAACGTAACTAAAAGTATATATTTTACGGTTTTTCAGCTTTTTAACGTTTTAAATATAATTAAGGAAGTAGGGATTTCGCATATGGCTATCCAGATTAATATTATTAACTATTTTTAATTCGTATTATTGAATTCTCGTATGTTCATATCATTACAACACTACACCATTGCCCACTTGCATCTTATTTAACCCGAAATGTTTGTCCGAAAGCATGGGAAAGTAATTTTTATTTTTAAATTGTCCATTCCGCACACGCTCCGCACACCAGCATCCACTTTGATTGCAGCCACTATAGATAGCGTACATGCAATCTCGTTTTTTTTCTTCCTGCAACTCAATTGCCGACCCAACCCGACCGAATCCTGCGAAATTCAATGGGCCGGTCCGGATCCGGTTACAGTTTGATGGCTGATAATTGTTAACAAAAGACACTTACACAGACGCGGTCCCGCCATCGTGCCCACAAAGGGAAAAGGGAACCATAAAGCATAAAAAATGAGGAGAAATTTGGTGCCACCGAGACGATGTAACACACCCTTTACGTTGCGAGCCTTTCTTCACGCACTCCGGGGACACAGGCGCCGAAACAAAACGATTCCTTTCCTGTGTGTGCGTGTGTGTCTGTGTGCGATGGAAAGTGCAGGACCTTTCCACGGTATTGCGTGTCGTGTGTTGCAACCGGCTGCCATGTTTTGCGGCCCACACCATCCTGTGCTGCCTTATCAGTCGCACGACGCGGCCAAGACTCCATGGCCGGCGAGGAGCCAATCTTTCACTCGTACCACATTTCCGCAGCGCAGTGGGGCCCACCTGCACCATTGTCGCGGTGTTGCCGGTGCGGGAGAATTAAGTGTCTGTAATTTTTGATGCCCCCCTCCGTGCCTCTCTTTCTCTCTCTCCCCATTTTTGCAACAGCCTCTTTCGGGGTTGCACGATGCGTCGTTGTGGCCAAAGTCGGACGGAGACGACCGCATGGTGATAAATTTCGAAATGCCACCACCAGTGTGCCCACCCCGGGAGAGCTTCATGCGGGTCTGGGTCAGGTTTGGAGCCTTTTGTGCGTACTGCTGCGCAAGCGGTGTAGAAATGGCATCAAATTCGAATGTGTTCCCCGTGCCCGTGGCGGTGGAGGAAAGTAAAATTTCATTCCCCTCCTCGCGTGTGTGCTGGCTCCTTTGGACTATCTCTATTTATACGGCTAGGGTCTTGTCACAATCTCACTGCATGCATGCCCGTCCGAGATGGGCGTGTAAATTGGCCGCATCGAGCTCCTCCGGAAGACATCTCTCTTTTCTTATTAGCGTTTGCAGCTTGTTTGGGATGTTCTTTTGACAAATACACCGGTGCTTCGAGTGGAGTTAGACATCTCTCTTTTCTTATTAGCGTTTGCAGCTTGTTTGGGATGTTCTTTTGACAAATACACCGGTGCTTCGAGTGGAGTTATGTTTGGATTACATTTTATTACAGCCGACGGTTTGCTTCGACACTCGTGCATTCCTCTTTATATGAAGAAATCAAGCGTTTCGAAGGCTGCGCACGCCTGAGTTTTGTTCGCGACTGTGTTCCGGATAGATAGCCATACTTTACTATTGCTTTCCTGTGAATAATTCGAAACACACGCTATACAATCTTCTGGAAAGGTGTTCATGAGGTATTCTAGTCATCAAAGATCAAGTCATGTCAAGTCATGTCTCCAAATTTTCATGGGTTATGAAGTCTAGTTTTTTGTGTGTGACTCTTCAGGGATAGTGTTCTCATGGTTGATAGATCCATCATTCAATCTTTCCACCCTAGTTTTGTTAGATATGAACTCTATATGATCCTATGAAAAGAATACAACAAGATCACTACGGGAAACATCTTCGCAATCCGTTTGCCAGACATTGATGCCAGATGTTGAGATATTGTGATATTTATTCTAGACACAATTTCTTCGGTATTCTCATCAATAAGCCCCCTAGGATGCACCAATCAGTTTAACCGGTTGATTCGTACATCTGTTTCAATCATCAATTCCATTCCAAAGTGTCATCCAAAAGCGTTACAACATGCTTCATGTTTCATGGAAGTCACAGCGGCGAGTTGCGAATCGAAAACAAAAACTCACACACAATTCAAGATTATCAATCAAATGTGACATCACGTTACCCGGCGAAGCTTTTGGGCTTCGTTCCAAGCTTCACTTGTGCCGCTCGCGCGCAAACGTTACGAATTCAGCACCGCGGTGTCACCGGGCGGCTACGACATTCGCGATTGCCATCGCAACGAATTTAAGCCGCGCGCGCACACGCGCACGAAAGAAAGTCGTCAGTGCGTTGCCACGTCTCATTAGCCCTGGCGTACCAGCCCAATCGAGATAGCGAGCCTCTGACGGCAGCTTTATCGCCGCGAGAAAGTAAGCTTACGTAAGCGACGTGAGCTGCTGGTGTCGGTCTCGATGTGTGTGTGTGTGTGTGTGTGTGGAGTTGTTATTATTTTTTATTAATTCACTTTCAATTTCTTCTTGGGCCGCGCTTGTGCGGCGGTATGGGCGCACGAAAGAAAGTCGTCAGTGCGTTGCCACGTCTCATTAGCCCTGGCGTACCAGCCCAATCGAGATAGCGAGCCTCTGTCTTGCGCAATCGAGCGAGCCAACTACCAGCATAGGGGGAGAGAAGAAAGAAACCCGCAACGAGAAATAGTTAGCCTCATTATCCTAGATCAAATGTGCGCATCCGGATGGCTGACGATGACGACGACGACGCAACAACATTGTGGCGGCCCGCGCGGTCTCAGCGGTTCCGAGCGCCCGAAACTCCGCTTCCTCGAAGGTGATGATCATTAGCATATGTGGTGCTTTCTTCTCTCATCTCTTTCTTGCCTGGCGGTTTTAATGCTTTGTCTTTTCTAAGCCTGTCTCTCTCTGCTCAACCCCAATCCACGGGCATTGTGGCGGTTTGTTCAGCATCGTACACCTCAGATTGATTAGGCACATGTACTGGAAATGAGAAATAATAATAAAAAAAGGCGGATTCGTTGAAACACCGACACCCAACGTCAATCATTTCGAGCAGCACGAGCACCACCATCATGTCACCGCCACAGAAGAGAAGCTGCGCGAAAACGTGCTTCGCAGCATGCCTTGCGATTCCGCTTGAAACGAAGCGTGCCATGGTGGAGTGTGGAGAAAGTGAACGCACTTGAACGAACTGTCATTCAATTAATCAAAAACAATAACAAACCACAGAGCAACGGTTGCGACGCAACTTTTCTTCTTCACTGATGGAACCGTCGAAGCCCGCCGAAGTCGCCGCGCTGGGACGGCCAAATTTGCATTCCACCGGGCGTTATCTATTCGAACGAAATCGAACGGATTCCTATCCGGGCGTCCCTGTGCCGCGCAACCCTTCGGTTTGGAACCCGGTTTTGCGCCGGTTGGTCCGATCGGAAATGGCGATGCGATAAGAGCCCGCACGGACATGCGTCGGCAGCTTTATCGCCGCGAGAAAGTAAGCTTACGTAAGCGACGTGAGCTGCTGGTGTCGGTCTCGATGTGTGTGTGTGTGGAGTTGTTATTATTTTTTATTAATTCACTTTCAATTTCTTCTTGGGCCGCGCTTGTGCGGCGGTATGGTTCGCCGATTAGTAATGGCGGCGTGCCCAGGCGGGAACGGGATTAGCGCAGCGCAGTGATCTTGATTAAAGTAGACGTTATTAGCGTGGTCGTGCGGTTTGCCGCGCCCGGCGCAGTATCGTATTATGTTTCAATCGCTGATTTTGCTGGCAGCGTGCAATTTGTAAGTGGATCTGGAGTAGGATATTTGAGCGAATGCATCGCATGTTTGGCCAGATAGCGTGTAACACGATCTGCAAGGAATGTTTCGCGTTATTGTCGGTATGTGAGGAATTTAGCTGTCGCATTTTGTTGCAAATGATAATGAGAGATTCTTTCAAAATGAAGCTTCCTGAGCAGAGGTTTTAGTTTGTTTTTTTTTGTACATAAATTAGTAATATTTTCAATTCATAATCCATAATAATTGACTTATATTTCGCTTTCGTACAAATTAAAACAAAACAAAACAAAATACATGTAGATAACGCGATAATCGACCGGTGGAAATCACTACGCGCAATAAACCACCTGCGACGTATTTGGCACGGAAAGAGCCCGCCGGCAAAGGATGGTCATGCCCTCTCTGGACGAAAGTGTCGTAGAACCGGTTGGCGAACCGAGAGCGAAACGGTTCACAGCTTCATGCAACACAGTGAGTCTTCAGTTTAGCTCTGCAGGCTGTGATCATCGTTTTCGTTTGGAAAGAAACTGTGTGTACTGCGCTAAGTGGACCAATTGTACCCACGGTAATCTTGCAAATTGTTTTGTTCTGTTTTTTTTTTTGTAGAATTAAACAATCATTTTCAAAAACATGTGAATTTGTTTGTCCTTCTCTTCAATTTCCATTATTTTTGATTGATTTTATGACGTTTCTATTTTGATATGCTTGTGAAGGAAATTCTGAGCAAGTTTTAACTCACTTAGAGAGCCGACTTTATTCGGCTCTAAAGCAAATTAATTGTTTGTTTTTGTGTCCACTATTCTCGGCAACATTCTACTCTTTTTCAAAACCGTTGTAAGTGATGATTCGTTGTTAGGCTCTTTTCAGAGTGAGTTTAGTTAGTTTATACTCTCGCAAGAGTCTACCATTTTTGGAAATGTATTCTTTTAAGACTCGTTTAGGAGTCGTCAACCCATGGTAGCCACGTTTTACTATTTTCCTTGGTTTTGCGGAGTGCTTACCATCGAATTGCTTGAAGTATTTGGAAATAGTAAAATAGCACATGTCCTATAATGTGCATTATATAATAATAGCATTATATAAACAGGACACGAATGAACTAAGTGATCCATACAAAAATTATCTCACTTTTCTTTGGGGCATATTCCTTGGATATTATGAATATGTGGATGTAGAAATGTGAATAGTGAAGTCGTTGAGGAAAAAAAACTAGTCAACAAATAGCATCTAGATTAATACCAAATAAAAACAAGGCTTTTAAAATGTGTGGAGTTTACACCAAATCACATGAACCTAACCTAAAATATATCTAGTTTTACATGAAACTATCGTGCTGCTAAAAGTTGTTCACCACTGTATTCATTTCGCCGAACAGAGCCTTCCAAACCGATCGATTTAAAATTCTCCAACGCGCTCCAAGAAAGATGCTGAGCTGACACTACTCTCCAGCGACAAGCAGACGGGGGGAGCGAGTGTGTACGTACCGGCGGGAAGGTTGGTGCAGGTTGAAGGTTTCGAGATAAAACTTTCTTATGAAAAATGCTGCGCGGCGAATGTTGTGCCCGAAGTTGAGCGGGTGGCCGCTGTGTTTGTGTGTACGATTGTTTTGCCGAGTGTCTCATAGTAACTGTCTGGCTATCGACAGGTTCGCCGGGCTCCTTCTCCGCCCAACCACATCCACACTAGCCGCGTATCCATTACCGATCGAAAAACCTATCGAAGACGGTTCGCTGCGTGTCGGTTTCGATATGCTGAAAAGTAAGTTTTTATGTTGCCATTTTCTTCCTTGCGCCGTGCCGGAATGATGGTGGTGATGACTTTTTTGTGTTGTTTTGTTTTGCTATATTTGGGATGTTTGTTTCATTTGGCGTTTTTTTTTTGTATGACCCACAGTTCAACAACCCACACAACGGCGGGAAGATTAAATCATATCTGATGAGTCGCAAAGGGAAGCGTTTATCACCACACTCGTAAAGCGACAACCTGCGTCCCATTAGGACAATGGCCCCCCTTAGCACACGCACACACATCACATCATTCGAAGTGGCACGAAGCCTCAAACGCACGACAGTGTGGCTGGTCGACGCGGCAAAACTTGAATCATCACCCTGAACATGACCGCCGATTTGTACGCGGTAGACGGCCACCTGCAGCGGCGAAGTGCATTCCGCCGATTCGAAAGGCCCTGCCCGGCCGGAGTGATTGCATTTGGCCCGCGGACGAACGCACCACAACGACGTTTCGCTTATCTCGCACGTCCTTTTTCGACCGGGTTCACCTTTGGCCACCAATGGACCCGGCCGTTCGGTGGCGTGTGTATCGTTTTCCTCAAAAAATGCATCACTGATCGCTTGAAAATCGTTTCGCCGGATGAGGTGAGTTCTTTTCTCTGCGCGAAACCAAACCAAACAAAAAAGCAACGCTCACACATAACACGTGTCACTCTGGCTCCTCTGTGGATGGATGGTGCAGGGCAGAGAAAAGTTCAAACAAAACAGGTTTTGGGATGAATGTTTGCAAAGTTGTACGTTTTTTTTTCTCTCTTCGCTGCTACAGCGCTGGTATCTCTGCCCTTTGTGTGCAGTTTTTCTGGACCGTTTGCTTCGTTGCAATATGGTGATGATGAATTTTGATACCCGCACGACTCGTTTCGTGGTCTTTGGAGCGTGTGGAGCAGGAAAATGGCTTGTAGTTGCATGTTGACGCACTGTATGATATGAATTTTATTGAAAAAAGCGATGTTTCCTTATATTTATGTATATTGTATATGTCATCATGAGAATTTTCTTTTTACGTTTCGATTATGACAATTTCGTTAGCATGGAAAACCTTCAATTTTTATTGTTTCTTTTAGTTTCTTTTATTTCTGTCAAGTCTGTCAGATTATTTTATGTTTTTACCAATGCAACATATAGGAAAATGACTAAAATACATAATAATAATTATGTTGGTATCTTCTACGCAGAATATAAAACCTCCAAAAGTCTCAGTGCTTTCATTGCAAGTGGATTTGTTCAGTTGTCTGAAAAGTAACTGTTTTGATAAAGTGCATTTCAAGAGATGAGATGCAAGCATGATTTATTACCATATTTTTATAATTATATCAATTTTGATATTATAATTGTTAATTTCATTGCAGCCAACATTATTCGATGAATTAACTAAATACACGAACATTAAATCCACTTTGAGCGTTTACCGTTTAAATAAACGCTTTGAAATTTTTCACAACGCTTCGAAAGCTTTCACGTGCCTTGAAATCCTACAAAACGCTTCATCATCTTTTGAGCGTTTGTAAACGCTTCATTCTAATAAAAAATCGTCTGATTCAAATTCTTCAAAATCAAATCGTCAGAGAGAGTTAAAGTTTCATTACTTTTTAAATAAAAAAATATCATCGATTTCACACCAAAGATTAGAGTGGTTGATTAGTTTCGCCAAACAGTATAACTTTTATTAAATTCCATTCTTCCAAAAGCATTCCCTTCGAGTACGTACGATTTCTTCTCCGTCCAATGGCAGTGAGAAAAGACTTCTTTCCTGTTACGACTATCGAACACACATGTGGTGCTGTTCCGGGGTGTGTGTGTGTGGAGGGGCTCTTGACTTGGTGCGTTTTAATATTTCTTGTGAAAATCGAAATCATCATCGAAATGGTGATCGTGATCGTTAAAGCCGGAGTCAATGTAACGCCGATTGTGCACCGGACTGGAGCTGAGCGGCCGACACCCGATGGACTGAGAGCCACCTCCACCGCCACTACCACCCCCGGCCGTCATGTCATCGTACCGGGACACGTGCAGATCCCCGGCGGTGCCCAGCGGCGAGGACGAATCATACCGCCGCGACAGGTTGGACGCACTGTGGTGCCGATGGTGGTGATGATGGCTGTGATGTCCGTGGTGCCCACTACACACGGTCTGCAGCTTTTGCAGGATGTCCGAGTCCGCACAGTCCGACGCGTGCAGCAACTTGGCGGCCGACGTCCGGAAGACTTGCAGCTGCGACAGCCGATGATTCGTGTCCGCTAGCTGCGATTTCACGCGGGACAACTCCTCCCGAAGATGCTACAGAAGGCGCATACGGTAGAAAGGGTTCATTGATGTGCTCCTCAACTTTAAGCCTTCTCCAAAGCGCGTACTTACCGACATGGCGTGCTCATCGCGCACGCGTCGATCGTGAGACGTCTCCACGGCGGACCGTGCCCGTGACTTGTACGCGGCCAGCTGACCCACCAGCCGCTCCCGTTCCGTCTCCAGGTCGCAGAGCCGTGCCTGCAGCTCGTCACATTTGCGGGCCCGCTCGAGCGCCGTAATCTTGTACTCGGAGGCCTCCGTCAGCTGCAGCTTCACCTCCGCCAGCTGGGCCTTCACCTCCGCCAGCTGCTGTGTGGTCCTTTCCGCCTGCTTCGAGTTCTTGCGTGCCTTGTGCATCGCCTCGTCACGCTCGGTCTGCAAGAGGAACACAACCGGCAAACGAAACGAAGTTATTTACCCAAAAACGAGTTCCTGTGGAACCGAAAAACAAAACATAAGCGGGTGCTTTGCGATGAAAGTGTGCCAATGTGTGTGCCCATCTGTATGTACTTGAAGTGTGGCCTTCCCCCTGGCGTTATCCTCCAGCAGGGCGATCTTGCGCCGCAACAGCTCGAGATGCAGATCACGCCGCTGGATCTGTTCCTTCAGGACGCGCACCTTGCGCTGCATGTGGTACAGGGTGGAGCTCTACAATAGGAAACACGAAGCCGATACGACACGATAAACGACATTGCAAAACGGGCCAGAAGTCTGACCCTGAGTCCCGGAGCGCACACGAGACATACTTCCTTCAGCGGGAGATCGGTGCACGATCGTTCACGGCGCAGTTTGGACGCCGAATGGGAATGCGAGGAGTGATGGTGATGGTGGTGGTGATGGTTGATGGCTTCCCAACAGTTCTGCAACGACGGTGATAGATGGGGCGATGGTTGTCGTGATCGGTGAAAGAAGCGATCATCTACATGGCTGTCAGTGCACCATACCTTATCGCACGTGCCGTGTACGTGATGCTCGTGGTGGTTCGCTAGCCGTTCCGCACGCTCCAGCAGTGTTTCGCTGAGGATCGTCGTGTCACTGCCGGGTGCCGGTGGTTCCGTGCATTCGCTCCAACAGAGTGCTCGCGCCAGACGTAGCAGGTACTCGCTCAGCTGAAATGCAACAACATGCACAGTATGTCTAAAGACTGCAAAAGGCATAGATGTCCCTTACAGTCGTATGCTCGGAACGGAAGTGTTGCAGCTCGTGGCACGCCTTCTCCAGTCGCTCTTCCAGGTTCATTCGGTGCTGCTCCTCGCCCTTCAACCTGCAGGCACTGGCCTCTTGGTGTTCCCGATGCTTCGCCGACTCCTGGTGGTGTTGATCGCGCAGCTGTGACACTTGCTGTGAAGAGACAACGAGACATTGAAGTCATCTGTCTATGTTCTTCCACTCGGACACCTGGAGGTGGTACGTACGTCATGCAGCGCCTGGTTGTGGTTGGTCAGATCACGGATTTTATCGCGCAGATTATTCTCACACGGCTCGTTCACGCCCACGATCGAGGCGATCGTGCGCAGGAACTGGAGCCGCTCGGTTTGCAACCGATCGTAGCTGTTCTGCAGCCGACAGCAGCGTGACTCGAATCCACGGAGCTCCTCTGCGGGTTGAAAGGTAAGAATCTGATGAAGTATCCCTGAGGCACAATCTCATCCGTCTATCCGTTCTACCTCGTAGCTTATCACCGTTCACCTCACACTCGGCCAGCCGATCGCGTGTCACCTGGAGGTCCCGTTCCGCCTGTCGGCACCGTCCCTCCAGCCCCTGGGACAGCGACTGCAGGGCCTCGATCTGCGTGTGCAGACGCGTCTTCTCGGCCGACGCGGCCGCCTTCGTGCTCAGCAGCTCCGACTCCGCGGACGACAGGTTCTCGCAGGTGCCGGCGAGTTTCGCGCGCAACCGCTGCACCTCGGACACGGTTTCGCCCGTCTTCGCGAGCACACAGTCGGGCGTGAGGTGCGCCCCGTCGCACACGTCCACCCCCAGCACCAGACAGAGCCGGCGCACCAGATCCTGCAGCTGGCAGCGGGCCTGGTCGCGCAGGCCCTCCTCCTTCGTCAGCTCGCACTGCAACCGGTGCAGCTTGCCGCTCAGCTCCTTCAGCTTGTCCTCCAGGTGGCCCTTGTCGCGGTGCAGCGTGTGGACGACGGTTTCGCTGCGGCTGTGCAGCGTCTTCTCGCGCTGCTCGGCCGCGGCCAGCCGCTGCTGCAGCGACCCGATCAGGGACGTCTGGCGGGCGCTCTGCGCCCGCAGCGACTCGCATTCGCCCTCCTTCGCGCACAGCGAGCTCTTCACGTCCGACAGCTCGGCCATGAGCCGGTCGCGCTTGTACGTCGAGGCGGCCAGCTCGCTGCGCAGCGTCGTGGCCAGATCGATCGAGTGCGCCAGGTGATCATTGCAGGACGGTGGGGGCTAGTAACAGGGCGGAAGAAACAGAATTAGGCACTCGCGCTCTCTAACTTCGCACGCCCTAACCAACTCACGTGATGGTGATGATGGACCGGAGAGTGTGACGCGTGATGTTTTGGCATTTTCTGGAACCAGAACCAAAAGAAACCCGTCAGTTCCATGCAAGAAGTACCCGGAGAGAAAAAAGCGCCATCGTCCCACCGGGCAAGTGCATTAAACAACTCCCAGCAGTCTCCCGGGCGAGCTAGTACTCTTCTGACATTGGAACGCAGACACAAAGCCAAACAGTGCGAAGCTTCGAATCAGGACATGAAGCGTTTTATTTGTTTATCATCGGTACTCGCTTTGCCCACGGTTGACCTCATTTGTTTTTTTTGTTCTCTCCTCCCTCCACCTGCTCTCGACCCCGTTGTTATCAGCGCGAGGTTGGTTCTGTTCCGTTCTGCAGGTGACCGACTTTTGCCACCGGGGGGCGAGAGGCCTGTCTGTCTGACTCGAGACTCCCGTAACGAATCGCGCCCTCTTCAATGGCAATAAAAATGTTGATTGAATGATGGCAATCGTTCGATGAGCCGATACTGTGGGTGTATGTGGTTCGTTTTACTCGGTTTTGTTGATATTTTTTCTGGGTGACATTTAGCTCGGTTAGTACGAATGGACGTTTTTATTTCTTCATTTACTTTGTCGTTTTATTTCAAGTTTTGACCAGCTTAAAACACCATTTTCTTAATCGTTACGGGATTTATGAAACCAAAATTATCATCAAATTAGAATTCTTTGATATATGATCAAAAAGCATGTTGTATTTGGTCGACAACGTTATGTAAGTGCTTTGATTTTACAGAAATATCCTTGAAAAACTCCTTTGGAAGATACTTTGTTGGGACTATATTATGCTTTAAACCCTTTTGTTTCTTTGTTTAACTCTTTTGCATGTTTCGGGATTTGTTATAGGTTTTGATGATTATGATTGAAAAGAATCATAAGACTCGAATTTTGTATCGGTGATTTGAGAGTCTTGCAATCTTCGACAAGCCAGAAAGACACAAAATTTCATATTCAGACATTGGACGACCAAATTTCATATCATACAGTTCTTTATCTACACACAAATTTTGACATTCATAACAAGGCCACCATAGCCAGAACATCAATCAATCTATCGTCTCTAAAGCTCGTAATGTCCAAACTGTTCAACAATGGTGAATAGAAGCTAGCTTCAAAATGAGTGAGTTTCAGCACTAATGAAGAATGCTTTTCAGAACACTTTATAACGAGTTCCATATTATAATCTATTTTACAACTTAGATTAGCGTCGTGGCCAGATCGATCGAGTGCGCCAGGTGATCATTGCAGGACGGTGGGGGCTAGTAACAGGGCGGAAGAAACCGGATTAGGCACTCGCGCACTCAAACTTCGCACACCCTAACCAACTCACGTGATGGTGATGATGGACCGGAGAGTGTGACGCGTGATGTTTTGGCATTTTCTGGAACCAGAACCAAAAGAAACCCGTCAGTTCCATGCAAGAAGTACCCGGAGAGAAAAAAGCGCCATCGTCCCACCGGGCAAGTGCATTAAACAACTCCCAGCAGTCTCCCGGGCGAGCTAGTACTCTTCTGACATTGGAACGCAGACACAAAGCCAAACAGTGCGAAGCTTCGAATCAGGACATGAAGCGTTTTATTTGTTTATCATCGGTACTCGCTTTGCCCACGGTTGACCTCATTTGTTTTTTTGTTCTCTCCTCCCTCCACCTGCTCTCGACCCCGTTGTTATCAGCGCGAGGTTGGTTCTGTTCCGTTCTGCAGGTGACCGACTTTTGCCACCGGGGGGCGAGAGGCCTGTCTGTCTGACTCGAGACTCCCGTAACGAATCGCGCCCTCTTCAATGGCAATAAAAATGTTGATTGAATGATGGCAATCGTTCGATGAGCCGATACTGTGGGTGTATGTGGTTCGTTTTACTCGGTTTTGTTGATATTTTTTCTGGGTGACATTTAGCTCGGTTAGTACGAATGGACGTTTTTATTTCTTCATTTACTTTGTCGTTTTATTTCAAGTTTTGACCAGCTTAAAACACCATTTTCTTAATCGTTACGGGATTTATGAAACCAAAATTATCATCAAATTAGAATTCTTTGATATATGATCAAAAAGCATGTTGTATTTGGTCGACAACGTTATGTAAGTGCTTTGGTTTTACAGAAATATCCTTGAAAAACTCCTTTGGAAGATACTTTGTTGGGACTATATTAAGCTTTAAACCCTTTTGTTTCTTTGTTTAACTCTTTTGCATGTTTCGGGATTTGTTATAGGTTTTGATGATTATGATTGAAAAGAATCATAAGACTCGAATTTTGTATCGGTGATTTGAGAGTCTTGCAATCTTCGACAAGCCAGAAAGACACAAAATTTCATATTCAGACATTGGACGACCAAATTTCATATCATACAGTTCTTTATCTACACACAAATTTTGACATTCATAACAAGGCCACCATAGCCAGAACATCAATCAATCTATCGTCTCTAAAGCTCGTAATGTCCAAACTGTTCAACAATGGTGAATAGAAGCTAGCTTCAAAATGAGTGAGTTTCAGCACTAATGAAGAATGCTTTTCAGAACACTTTATAACGAGTTCCATATTATAATCTATTTTACAACTTAGATTTAACACATTAAATTGAATCATTAGTAATAGCCGAATCCATCGTAGTCAATGCTCCAAAAAAAACTCTCCAGATAATCTTATCCACATTTTCACTTACAATTACTTTCACAAACTCTAGCACACTCTATGGGCAGGACGTGCCGTTGTTCATTTCACTTCCACCGTCACTTTCGCTTTCACGCTCGATTCAACTTCCGTTCCTATTGCAAGTCGTCCTTCCGATGCATCCTTTTCCATCGTCACAACTCTCTCGTTCCCTCTCTTTCGGACACTCGTGCAATCACACATTCAACTGCACTTCCAGTGGAGGGGATGGAATACAAACTAATCAACACACTGTTTTCATTGTATTTTCGGCAGATTTCTTTTCGGGGGAACCAAGCATTTCCACTGACACAGTTTCACATCCGCACCGATGCACTTTCTGCACTGCTTGGTGACGCCCGGTTACGGTTTTGCAGCCCTACCTGCTACCAGTGCACCGAAGAAACAAACTGAACCGACCGAACTGCATTGGGAACCTCCAGGGGGGAGAAAAACACCTCCCCAAAACACAACCTGCACGACGTCCTGACGTCGAGGAACGAAACCGTCCAACGAGTTTTCCGCCAGCGCGAACCGTAGCTCGAACATTTTCCCGCCTTCCGATGCAGCAGCAGGTCCTTTGTGTTGAGGACCGCTCAAACCCCCGCTGGTTGTGCCAATTCCGATGGAGCGGAGCGGTCGGTTGCCCAGGTAGTAAACGGTCAGGGTGGAACGGTGCGAAAGTTTGATTCATATTATCGGCTTTTTACTATACACACACACACCCTTTTCCTTCGGAGCGCGTCCTGGTGGAGGCATTGTTAAGCGTCGGAATGAGTGACTTCCTCAGGAAAACTGCTTTTTTTCTGCAATCTTTTCGATCGATTTCGACCGCGTGCTTTTCCGTCCCAAGCAGCGTAAAGTAACCTAACAAGCGGGCGTTTCCATGGCAACATGATTGCTGAAGCTTCGGGCTGGTTGTTGATACATAAAGAGGAGTTTCACTACAGCGAAATCAGTGGCAACTACCGTTCGAGTAGTTTTTGTTTGTTGTGGAAAGAGATTGAGGGTGTTGTTTTTTGCTAGCACAAATAACAAAATGAGGCTTTTTCCTAAGATCCTGGTTCTGATTCCATGACAAATTCTTCAAATTATGTATCATTTGCTTCCTGAATCAATTCAGTTAGATGTTTCTAAGCATAAACCACTTCCATTATGATGTTTTATTCACACAGTTGTATTGCATTAACACATAAAACTAAAAAGAGCGATATTAGACAAACAAATTAGCAAATTTCAAAATCAAATCAAAATCAAAAACACTAATTTGCATACATTACGGCGCAATTTTTTTGTAGATCTGGTTGAAGGATTTTTTAAACAAATAAATTAAAAAACGAACAACCTTCGATTACCTCTTCGCCGCAAAGTATATCGAATATTTCCCAATCCTTTTCGCTGTTTCCTGTGGACTCATCGTCACCTTTGCCGGACATATTGTGCACACTATTGATACATTGTACTACAGCCGATAACAACTCCTTTGTCCGGTTTCTCAACAACCTGCACCAGCCGGAACTCCACGGAAAGCACCACTGTTAATAATACTGATACCGACGAGCGGATCGTAAAATCCACCTATCTCACGCACAGCAACCGTCACGGGACGGTGACAACTGTCCCCGGGGCGCAACGTGCAGCGCGTTCCGCCGCTTCGGAACTAATTGGGCGAACACAAACGGCGACGCAAACAACGCGTCGCGCGAGCTTCCCAGCTCCACGTTTTTCTTCACCTACCGCGAGTAGGGAGGCATCGCATCGCGTACGCTAATCGATTCGAAGCATATTTCACTGCGCATCCTGTGTCGATATGTTGCTTCATTCCGATAGGTGGTAGGCGCATACAGCAGCTACCATATACGGGTGTGAGTGCAATTTGAACTTCCTTCCCCGAATTTCGTTCGCTGTTGAATTTTTGCGAGGGTGTTTCCAGGGTGAACGGATTCGTTTCGTGGTTGAATGCAAAGGACGAAAGAACCGACGTAGGAAAATACCTAAATATCGGGGTGCATTACTAGAGAACGATTGGTCAAAGCAAGAGATTATCGTGTGATTTGAACACATGGAACGGTAATAAAAATAGAGAGCATTTTTATTAATTTCTCTGTTGTTTTAAATGACCTTTTGTTCTATTATTTTTGCTTACAAACTGAGATTATTTTCGTTTTATATTGATTTGCATATATATTTTATTCTATGTATTCTATGTTTTCTATTCTATGTGTTTTAGGTATATTAGAGAAATATTTTTTTATAAGTATGGTTATTTATATATCAATTTATATTAATACTAATTTACATTTATTATTTGTTATATAATTGCACAGGGCACACTAATATTATTGTTGTGTCCCAAAATTGTTTCATGCGATGTAAATGGCTAAATTGTTCAAAGTTGTATTACTACAGCAACAAGTAATACTAGTTGTATTACTTCCATAGTTGATGAAGAAAAATTATTTATTTATTTATTAATATTTTACGGTCGTAGCCGTATTGACAATTTTTTGTTGTCGTTGGTTTGATTCAATTCTTTGGTCAGGGCATTTCCTCTCACTGACTCGCCTTATCCCGGGAAAGAAAAAAATATAAATAACTTAATATCATAATAAATGAAGTTATTAGTTAATAAATTTATCAATTTATAACAAATATGTAAAGACAAATAAACAAATAAGTATAATAC
The DNA here is from genome assembly GCA_002091845.1 of Anopheles cracens. Classification (NCBI taxonomy): domain Eukaryota; kingdom Metazoa; phylum Arthropoda; class Insecta; order Diptera; family Culicidae; genus Anopheles; species Anopheles cracens. The sequence goes on from KZ068698.1 coordinate 313,299, forward strand.
ATAATATAATAAATAAAAAAACAATGAATCAATAAATCAATAATAAAAAAAAGTGAGAAAAACATGAATCAATAAAAATTATAGAAAAAAGAAACAAATATATTTATATAAAAAAAAAACATAAGAAGATTTAAAAAGCATAAGCCAGCGCACCAGCCAGCATGCAATGCAACTGGTATGTAGCACTACCGCGCCAAATCAAAGCATGCGTGTCCGAATCGTTAAAGGACAACCGGGGCGGCATCAGCTGCACCGAACCGGTTGTCGCCTGATACTTCCATCCACATCCCCATTAAATCAACCTCTAGTGCAACCCCTGTTCGGGAGGGAAAAGAAAAAGAGACGAAACGAGACGAGAGAGTAAAACAAGGAAAATTTTAAAACAATCCCCTATCCAACGTTCGTTTCTTTCCTTTCCGTTGTGTCGCTGGGATATTGGGACATGCACTAAGAAAAATCGCCCGTCCAAAAGAGAACGAGAAAGGACGGAAACGGAGACGCAGCCGGCGCTGGAAAGGTTCCGAACGAAGGACAAAGCAAGGCCCAAAAAAAAGGGAAACCCTTCAGCGAGCGGTGACACCTCCGAACCGTGCTGCGATCCTGTTCGAATGATACACTTTTGAAACACGCCCTATTTCGGGCGGTATCGCAGGAACAAAGCGCAAAAGGGCCGCCGACTCAAGAGTGCGAAGGGCCGTGGCCGCTTTGCGATCAGCCAGCAAGCGCGCGTCTCCGCCTTTCGGGAAGCCACACACGGGACACCCTCTTTTTAAGGGTGAACAATCCTTCCCAAAGTGGGTGGGCGTGTGTGTGTGTGTGCCAGATGCACACGTATGCGACACTATTCCTTTCGCCGACCACCGGCATCCGGCCACGAAGCGAACGTCTTGGAACGCGGAAGGAAGGATAGAAGGCTTTTCTTTTCTTTTTCTTTTTTGTTACATAAAGCATCGCCGGCTACAACCCTTCGCACGGTTTGATATGAGCGAATATGAAGAAATGGAATCCTCTTTCGCCCTTTCTTCTTTCTCCCATCAGCGGGCGTTTCCACCGTTCCCACCGCCAAAGCGTAACCCCGAAAGCGGAAGACAGAACAGAGGGAGCCGCAATTTTTGTCCGATTCTTTTACGAACGCTACACGTGTCCTACCAAGACCGCATGCGAAAAATAATGCTCTCTCACGTGGTGGTTGGGAAAAAAGGCAACGCGAACCGTACGGGCAAAAAAAAAGGAGCGAGAAAAAAAGCGAAACACCAAACAAACAAACCAACAAAAAAAAGGGACGCCATCCACAACAAACGGTCGCGCGGTGCTGGAGATGTTTTTTTTTCTGCGCTCTCTCATCTTCCTGGTCCACCTTCCCCAGGATGGTGCGACCACCACCCGCTCTCCATTATCAGCGGCGTTATCGTCGCAGGGGAAAAAAGTAATCCACCACCACCACCGCACTTGACGGGCGCATTCTTTTTTCCGCCTTCCGGCGGAGCGCGTACAGCGGGCACATATTCGCCCGGGAAATGGCGCATGCCTGCTGCTGTTGCGGACGGTTGCAGCCAAAAAAAAATCGAGCTGGTACATTCTGTGGTACGCTCCGATAAAAAATAACACTCGTTGTAACAGAAATTATGGTATTGAAATGATGTAAAAGCACATGATTCTAGAGTTGAATTTAGAAGAAGAAAAAAATGTTTAAAAGTTAGTGTAAAGGCGTCATTTTTTCTAATGAGTTTCCTTGTCTGATTGTCTGATTGTACAGGAGTTTAAATACGAATATATACATCGGCATTCATTATACAACCAATCGACCTTTCGTTTTGTCCTAAATAAATGCTCTTACATAAAGAATGCTACAGTTGCGATTTTACTCATCCTTTTTGAAATTTTGAACTTTTCTTTAAAGCAACATCCTGCAGATTATTCTACGAAAAAAATGTTAAACTGTCAAACCTGTGCCTTTACCGAGTATTTTGAGTTTTTTCTCCTAATCTGTGTTGTTTTTTATTTCATAATTCGAAAACAAGATAACAGGGTTTGCATACATTTTGAGATTTATTTTGCGAGATGAGATATGGAACAATGATTTGAAGAATTTGTGTCAGTAATTTAAAAAACAATATTTTTTGTTTTGAATTTATGGAATATTGCGGAAAAGTATTTATATAGAAATCGTCTAAAAAAATCGAGAAATATCTAAAAATAAAACATTAAGATAAACTATCCAAAATGCAACATCAGCTAAGAATCAGAATATCTAATAATTTTTTGTTGTTTTTTTGTGTCATCATGATGTGTTGTCGTGTTTTTTTTCTATACGCAGCTCCTAAAAGCTATTGTTCTGTGAACAGCGCAGATTTGTTTGTTTTTCCTAAAACAAAATCTTAGTTCAGAACCTTTTTGTAAAAAATTATCAACGTAATAGTGACGTCATATATTGATGGCGAATATCATCTCTCCAGGTTTAAGCAAAGTGATCATATTCGAGACAAAAAACAATGTGCCTAGTGGGAAAATATACATTAACACGTGGACTGCCAAGCGTTTTTTGGTAGTGTTGCCTACCAGGCCAAGCGTTTTTCTATACAATTTTGCTGGCTATCATTTTTGCTATCATTAATGCTTATAAAGTTAGTTAGTTAGTTAAGTTTGCGAAAACCAACCACAAACTAAGCTTTAGAAATAACTAACTTTAAAAACTGCGAAAGAATTTGTCGGTAATAGTTTTTAATATAAGGTGGCTATCAAAACTGATAGCCATGACATTCGGTTTGAAAGTATGCACTATATACGAAAATAAAACGCCTTAATACCGCAATAAGAATGATTTATTCCAATAATAGTTACCGATTTGATTGTTTAAGGTTTTCTGAGAACAAAAAAAAACAAGTAAGTTCGAAGTTCACAGTAAATGACATTGACTTGAAACCACACCAATAAAGAACAACCAGGTAGAACAAGAGAAAAACCTCGAAACATCCAATCGAGCCCTCCGGTTCGGCTTGCGCACGGGAACAACCGAAAAACCACCTGCATCGAACTCGCCTGCACGCTGCGCAACTGCATCACACACCATGCAATCGTACACAATTGCACATCCCCCCTCCCTCCACTCGGCCAGGGATCGGCAATGTAACAAAACCCGTCGCGAGTGGGAAGTGCAAGGAAGGGGGTCATTACACCGTCATGGGCGGATCGAGGGGTGTACTTACCGTGTACTTAAAGTAACTGTACCCGGCGCTTTACAACGGGTACCAGAACTGCATGCAACCGGGCGCATACATGCACTCACTTACTGGGCGGCGAAACCTGCATCTGCCC